>JAJMBY010000048.1:0-77607 GCA_030585145.1 Suhomyces faveliae | reverse complement strand
GTTGTTGTTGTTGTTGTTGTTGTTGTTGTTGTTGTTGTTGTTGTTGTTGTTGTTGAACGGCTAGAATATCCTGGGACTGGTGTTGTTGGAGGTGCTGCTGGTACTGGTGTTGCTGGTGGAGAAAGTAGGCTTGGCTGTTGTTGTCAACGGGATACAGCTCAGGCTGTTGTTGTTGTTGTTGCTGCTGCTGCTGTTGCTGCTGCTGTTGAGGTGGTTGCTGCTGCTGCTGCTGCTGCTGTTGCTGTTCATAAGGGAACGGAACCAAGGATGGGTTTGTGTTGGTGTTGTTGTGGATTTGTGTGGGGATAGAGTGTGGCGGCCCCGGGGACGATTGATTCTGCTGTGTCGAGATATGAGAATAGCCCTGCGGGTACTGTTGATCCGACGGCTGGGCTTTGTAAGGCGGATAGATGTAGCCGTGATTGTAAGGTAAACTCATGGAGATGATGTGGATGAAAAGTTGACAAGTCTCGGACGAGTAATAATCAAGAAAGACTAAATAGGGGTCAATTGGCAACAACAAGAGTTTGTGCACAGCAGGGCAGGAAATGAACCCTTTTTATGAATAATGGGTGATGTCGAAGGGATGTTCTAGGTGTGTGGATCACAAGGGACAGATCGACTGGAGTTTTTTAGTCACTTGACAAGGGGCGATATCTACCAAGCCAAGTTTAAATGTAGCAAAGTGCCAGGTGCGAATAGGCGTGCGTGTGCGTGTGCGGAATGTTCCAGGCGAACCCCAGCGACTTGACAGGAATATTCGAGCAGGCAGGGCAAGTAGAGTCGGGATCAGAACAAAACTGGCGCGAGCACAAAGGAAGTAAGGAGTGATAGAAGGAGTGACAATAAAGAGAAGATCATGTCGAAAGAGTTTACGGTCTTTGTTATAGAGAACGGCAGCATTGAGTACTGGCACCGGTACTGTACCGGGTTGTTGCTCAAGAATCGCAAGCTGGACCGGGTAGCGGTGGTGGCAGGTGGCACGGTGATGTACAACGATCGCCAGTTTACTTACGAAGACTTAAAGCATGCGGCCAAGGTGGTGGCAGGCACGCAGTACAAGGGCACTAAACAAGAAGACGGTGTTCGCAACGTAGACTATCTTGAGTTGGTACAGGCGGGGTTGGCAGTCTTTTGGCCCAAGAGACACCTCAAGTACATCCGCACATTGGTGGTTCTCACCGCAATGCATCCAACCGAGTCGTCGCCGTCGCAAGGAATCGACGAGGTCACCGAGGCGATCAACACCCATGGCATCCAGGTGGTGTTTGGGGTGGACAACTACACAGAGGTTCTGAAACAGCCGGGGTTTGAACGGTGGCGCCAGGTGATGGCGCTTTGGAGCGATGCTCGGCTCTTGGCGGCCTCTGAACTTCACCAAACGATTCAGTCGGCCCCGCTCCGAAAAGTTGGTCCCCGCGTATCTTTCACGGGTTCTCTAAGATTCGGACAAGACGTAGAGAATGATGGAGTCAACACTCCTGTTTGCATCACAGTTCAGGTATATCCTGCCATTAAGGTGGAAAAGCCGTTGGCCAGCCATGAGTATGTTGTGTCCGATACAGTGGATGCATTGAAACGAAGAACGGTGCATTATATCAAGCACTATGAAAAGAAAGAACACCCTGAAGGTGACGAAGAGAACGATAATGACTCGGACGACGAGTTCGAAAAGGTGGTCATTCCGTCCACCGAGTCAGTTCCAGGTTTCAAGTATTCCAAACGAGATATCATAGCCGTGAGCAAGGATCTCGCAGATATGGCACAGCTACCATCTAGTGCAGGGATAGACTGTCTTGGCTTCGTCAGACGCCATCATTTGGCCTATGTATACCTCACCGATGAGACCCACTACGTGATTCCTCCTGCCGATTCCAGTGCCGTGAACCTGGTTTCATTCAGCTCATTGGTGCGGGCCATGATTGATATGGATGGCGTGGCGCTAGTCCGATACGTGCCTTCACCCAATGCCGATATCCAGGTGTGTGTCATGATACCACAACTTTTCGAGCAATCGGCTGGAAAGTACGTCCATGGGTTTGTTCTTGGTCGGCTTGCATTCAAGGAAGACGAGAAGATCGGCAGGTTCCCAAGCCTTACCAAGGAAGTAGGAGAAGTGGCAGAAGAAGAGGAAGAAGAAGAGGAGGATGAGGATGAAGGAAATGGAGAAAGAGACGAAGGGAGTATTTCAACTGCAAGGACCAGGGTGTATCCCTCTGATGAAATGAACCTGCTTATGGAATCGTTTATCAATGCACATGATTTAGACAACTCCGACAAGCCCTTCTGCTATATCACAGCCAATCAAAAAGTCAATCTATTAGAGTCAGAAGCCTTGCAGTTACCCAAATCAGTACCGCAGGACACCGATACCAGTCTCTTGGCATCGTCTCCTGCTAATCACAAAACCTGGCGCTACCTTAATAAAATCATAGTCCAGTCACTTGAAAAGGAGTCGTTGTTTCTGTTCCTCAAGGAGGAGAAATTTGTCGAAAATTACTTGGTAGATCAGGAATCAACCAACTTGTTCAACAAGACGAATATTCTCACTGCAAACACATCTAAATCACCACAATGGCTTCAAGAATTGGGCGATGCAAACCAGACCCAAAGCCTCATCAAAAAGTTGGGGGTAGAGTACTTGAAAAAGACACCCGAACAAGGTAAACGCAAAATGCTGGAGTCGACATATTCTGAGTTCTTCAAAAAAGAAAGAAAAGACCAAGAAAAGTTTGATGAATACTTTGATATTCAGGATATAATCGGGTAGTCTAAAAGTGTATATAAAATTTTGGGTAATGCCATGAATAATAAACGATCGCATTATTCTAACTGAGCATACATGAGCTTGGAACGCAATCGCTGTGGATGTATGTATTTTTAGAATAAAGTGCTAGTACTACGAAAGCATCCTACAAATCGGTAAATTGAGAAAGAAAAGAGAACTTCTGTCGCTATCGCTCAATCAGTTACACTCGTTCATTTTGCTATATACATTAGATCTTGAAAAGCTGGTTTTTCAAATCGTATTCTCTGTCCTTGGCCGTCCGCTTTCTGTTCTTGGACCGGCCAGTTCCATCGGGACCCAAACTATTGATAATCTTGTCACTCACCCCCATACCCATGACACGTTCACGCTCTTCGAGGAACAACTGCTTCAACTCCTTGCCGTTTATATCCAAAATGGATCCCAAGTCAAACACCCCCTTGTACTTGGTAGACTTGCCCTGTTTCCAAAGACCGACCCAATGCAGAGCCATTCCAAGCTCGTCATAACTTCCGTCGGGCTTCAATTGGCCCCGTTTCAATGCAATGTTGTAGAGCAACTCGTCAATAAGGTTTGTGGGATGGTCCATATATTCGGAATACTTTGCTCCTGTGGCATCGTGGAGGTTCAAAAGATACAAGAGATAGTCTGCCTGGATCACCGGATCAATGAATGACGTATGCACACACCCCACTAGACTCAAGGCCAACATGGTTTCGCTGTCTTTAACAGTAGGCAAAAAAACCCCCGGTGTGTCGTGGACCAAAATATCAGGCTCTTTGCACAACCGTATGATCTCACTGGTGTTTTTAGTTACTCCTGGCTGGCCCCCCGTGCGGGCAACCTTTCTGCGCTTGGTCGAAACACTGTTGGCGAGCTCACTACCGTAGCCCACTTCTCGAAGGGTGTTTACTAGAGTAGATTTGCCGACATTTGGCATTCCTATGATCATTAGCCTTAAACCCAAGGGTGGCGGGGGCGTCATTTCG
Organism: Suhomyces faveliae; assembly: GCA_030585145.1. Taxonomy (NCBI): domain Eukaryota; kingdom Fungi; phylum Ascomycota; class Pichiomycetes; order Serinales; family Debaryomycetaceae; genus Suhomyces; species Suhomyces faveliae. The sequence continues at coordinate 73,851 of JAJMBY010000048.1, read as the reverse complement.
TAGTACTTTTGGCGTACCATGTCGATGATGGCCTGGGCATCCTTACGGTTCCGACTATCGATGAGCATGTAGTTTTCAAGGTGAGATTGATGCCATTTGTTGAGTAGTTCCGGCTTGAGTACAGAAAGGTCTTTTTTGCTGTATAAAATGATCTTTTGTTTCTGGGCAAGTACTCTGTCAAAGAGCACGTTGGTGGTGGAGATGGGGGCTCTGCTGTCTCTGACCTCAAGAACCAAATCGATCTGAGGCGCCAAGTGACCAAACTTGGTCAACGCCTTTTGGTGGTGGCCCTTGAAGTTCGAGAGCGGGATGTTATAGTTGGGAAAGATCCTACGCGGTATAAACGACATCCTTGGTGGCCAACGGTTGCGGCCATCGACGGGGATCATGATATAGGCCGTGTCACGTGCTGCGATGCCCATGACTGAAAAGTTCCCTTTGGATCAGAAGCACCACCAAAGCAACAATGCCACTTATCACCTTCACTGGATTTGCGTCTTCGGGCAAGACGACATGGGCACAGAAGCTCCACAAAGCTTTGCAGGAGAAAATCGACCAAGCAAAGGCCAACAATGAGCCGGGCCACAACTACTCCATCATATACCATAGTGACGAAACGCTAGGCATAGACCACAAAGCATACCGAGACTCCAATTTAGAGAAAAATGCTCGGGGATCTCAGATGACAGCTGTCAAGCGTGATCTTTCCAGGACCAATATCGTGATATTGGATTCTTTGGCGTACATCAAAGGGTTCCGGTACCAGCTTTTCTGCGAAGCCAAAGGTGTAGTGACTCCTCACTGTGTTGTGCAAGTGCTTAATCAGCTTGAAAAATGTATAGAATGGAATAAGACTCACCCCAATCCATGGGACGAGGAGCTCATAAGACAGCTTCACATGAGATACGAAGAGCCCAATAGCGATGGACGCTGGGACTCGCCCTTATTCACAGTGGCCTCCGACTACGAGCATGAAAAGTTGCCCATCGATGAAATATGGGATGCTTTGGTGTTGAAGAGACCTCCCCCACCAAATGCAGCCACCCTCATCAAAGCTACCGGGGGTAACAACTTTTTACAAGAACTCGACAAACAAACCCTGCTGGTGCTCGCCAAGATTATCCAGCATCAGCAACTCATGAGCATAGGAGGAGAGGTGTTGATTGATAGAGAAAAGGAGTTGTTGATAGAGATGCCAGCTGTTTCTGTCAGTACAGCACAATTGCAGCGGATTCGCCGTAGTTACATCAGCTTGAATCGTATGAGAACAGTGGAGATCGACAGAATCACTCCCTTGTTCGTGGACTACGTGAACCGCAGTTTAAACAACGAAGCCTAAAAGTGCTAGGAATATACCAAACTAAGTAATTTAAATTAGTTTACGCTAATTTACAGTATATACAGTGGTCTCATCTATAATTATATTTAAACTAACGTTTTCTTACATTCTTCCACTTGAACTGAACCTTGCCATTTCCGTCAACAGTCTTTTTCTTATTACCGCTCTTCATAAGCTCCCGAGTGAGCTCCATACGAGACTCGACACCCTTTAACTCCTGCACTCGTTTCAAACGTTGCTCCAAAACCTTGTATTTCTTCAACTTTTCACGGTTCTGTTCATCTATGAGATTCTGGTCTTCTATAGGGGTTTGTTTGATGAGCTTTTCATTGGTTTGCAACTGATCTATTCTCAATCTGTTATCTCTCTTGTTCACCAAACTGGCGTCGGTCTTAAAATATTCTTCGGGTGTCAAGCTTTGCTGCTGTAAAATGGTGTCAACAAACACTGTGTGAGTACCCCCTGCCTTGAAATCCAAGTTTTTCTTTTCCTTTTCGATCTTGTTCATCTCATTCAATCTTAATGTCCTTACATAGTTCACGTCTTGAGTCTTGAGCAACTTGATCTGGGCCTCAGAAAGCTCTTCGTTACCTCTGTCAGCTATTAAAGCACCGTGTTCATCGGTTTTCTTACGTGTCATCGCATGGTAGTATTCATCGGGGTTATAGGTCAGGGCCTTGGCCTTCAAGGCCTTTAATGCATTTTGTTTCTTGTGGTAGTCGGCAGCTCTAAGTCTGTAATCCTTCTTTTTTTCAAGCAAACCATAACGGGCCCTTTCGCTGGTCTGCGAACGCTCTCTGTGTTGTTTCTTCTGAACGTTGTGTACTAGTTTAGCCATCCTTGCCTGTGTTAAAGAGATGCCGATGAGCTAAAAAGTTATAGATGAAGTACTGCAAATAACACATCACGTGATGCGACGTTCAACTTTTCACCGACTTGAGACAACAAGTTGTACCTGAGCAGACGATGATTAGGGCAGCTGCAGGAACAAATCTCGCTCGATGCGCCGTCAGATCTGGTTACCGGTATCTGGCAATAGCGCCTGCTGGTGTACGAGCACTTTCAAGTGCATTTAGTGTCAAGAAAGACATATTAAACGGCAGCCGTGACGAGATCGAAGGAAACGTCCAAGTAAAAGAACAAAAGGACTTACAAGATAAAACTCAAAGTGAAACTTTAACTAGCAACTACACAAATCTGGACATCACAGAAGAACCTGAAATCGAACTTTCTTCCGATATACCATGGTATCTCAGAGACGATGCTTCGTCTCCGCTAGTCAATACCAGAAAGGTGGAGCTTCCAGACATTCCTACCAATGCTCCGGAAACTTTATCGAAATTTCTCGACTTGGTGGCCAATGAGTATGGACTAGACAATATCGAGTTATTTGATTCATCGGTACTTGATGAAGATCATCCTTACAGCACCAAAGATCGGGATACCAACTACTTCATTATCGGTACCGGAAAGTCGGAAAAGCATCTTTTTAAAGCTGCCACAGAGCTCAAGTTTTACATCAAGCACAACCACGATATTCTCCCACCCATTGAAGGTATGGTGTCCGCTAGTGTCAAACCAGTGGTGAGACGTAGACTACTTCGTAGAGCCAGAAAGGGCCCACCTGCTACCGATAATGATTATGGAAAAGCACCCAATAGTTGGATAATGTTCGACACAAAAGTGGATGGCATTTATGTGCATATGTTGACCCAGGCACGTAGAGACGAGCTCAACTTGGAGTCGTTGTACTGTCGCGAAGAAGACGTTGAAAAGTATCAAAGTGTTGGTGGATCTATAGCCACCTCCGATGATATATTTATTGGCATCAGAAGAGGTTTACATACTCAAACCGCATTTGCAAAAGCTAGAGCAAATTACTCCACCCAGTCGGTGTATAACAAATTAATCAACGAAGATTCGAGGATCGGAATCAATGAGCTCAAGAAACTCAATACCGAGTTTGCGGAGACTTTCAACGCCAAATCCATACATGATCACCGCGCAAAATACAAGTTCTACAGAGCAGTACACTTGGTTAGGCCCGAATTTACCTCCTTCGAAGAACTCGAACAAATATTGTTGGACAAGTATTCATCGTTGGAAATAGCATTGGATCTAGACACAGACCTCCAGCTCGAAAAAGCCAACGATATAATAGAGTACATGAAGCTTTTAGTGGACTCACCCGAAATCACTCACGATGTCCACTACAAAACCGTGGGCGAACACTGCGACAGTATCTACAACAAATTATCCAGATTTATGTCCAAAATTATGATATTTGGCGGGCTGATCGATCTCTTTGCGCGCGCGGAATATTTACCATTGCTCTGGAGGTTGTCCTTTGTAGAGACTGGGCCCAGTATAGGCTCCAGCTTGATCCATGATATAATCTACAATGATAAGGAGCTTCCCCAGGAAACTGGCAAAATTAATCAGGCCAAAAATAGAGCCAGAGACATAATAGAGATCATCAACTATCACAATTCATTGACAAACACATCCCCTACTGCTGCATTCAAAGAACTCGTATTGTTCACCTACGGCAATGATGCCAACTGGACCCAGTTCTGGAATGAATGGGACCGCTCGCTCGGCTCGTTTCATAATCATGATCAGGATCCTAAGACTTTGCTTGGGTATTGGGTCAGATTATCGGTATATCTTTCCTGTCGTCAAGACAAATTAGCGATGATGCATTTCTTCCAAATGTACTGGGAGAATTCTTCGAATGGCCGTTCATTCGTGGGCGATTATCACGCAAATGGCTCTCAGTTCGGATCTGAAGCTGAGCTCCACGCGTTTAAAGTTGCCGTGCAGAACATGCTCAAAACTTTAAATGAAGGTGATACGTCCACAGGGTTTGGTCATATCCAAATGTTTATGGATAACATGTAAATAGTATACGTGGGTACGTTAAATTTCGAATACATATAAGTATAAATCAGCTATACATTTTTGACTTCCTCAAGCAAAAGTCAGCTCGAAAGACGAAATCACATGCTAGTTAATGGCATATCAATGTGGTGGTGGTCGAAATATTCTTCGCGAAAGCTTTGCAACCGGTTCCAAATTTAAAGACATTTCTCGCAATTATTTTTGCAATTACAACATCGGAATGACATCAATACTCTTTAGGGGTCGAAGTTGCCATTAAGCCACATATTCTACAAGCACATATGTTACTCTGGGATAAATAACAGGGTTTAGTGTCGACGATGCTTACTTTTCATCACATTAGGTTGATGCCTCACAAGAAACTAACGTTGGACCAAAATTAGCCCAGGCGTATGAAATGATTGTCAACTATGTACAGCGTTCCTTGCCAAAGGCGCGTAAAGCTGCCAATTTGAGCGTATGTTCCGAACCAACATGGATTGTTCAAAAGACTTGCACACGCACTATTGCTATGCGTAATTGACAGCTGCATATTATTTTTTAGTTCAGTTTATGAGCTGCAAAACAATGCGGCATCTAAGCATATGGAAATATTCAGATGTGGTTGCCTCAAAACAAACGAGCTCTGTGCGAGGTCCGACTTGTCAGTGTGGTATAACTAGTCTGACATCATCGAGCTAACCAATCCATTTTTGCTACGTCCTAAAATTTCCTGCTACCGAAAAAAGATCTTCAAATCACCCAAATGTCATTTGTTCAGCTTAGCCAAGCAAACTACATCCTCATAATATTTCAGTCAATTAAATTGTTTCTGCGCGCATAATCTTGATATTCTCTTCGCCTTGACTAGTTGTCTCTTTGATTCGTTCGAAGCATTATAGAATTTTCGATTCTTTCTCAATAACGTATTTATCTACGAATTACAATTAAACTACATACAATCGGACCAATGCCTCGCGAGCTCTGTTGACAAATGCTGAATTGCATATTTTTTAAACTTTTTTGCAACCTACGATATTTTCTTCGATCATGCAACGTGCCACTAACCTTTGGCCCTTAAATTGAATTGTGAACAATCCTGGTTTCGAGCATCTCCACTAATTTCCTGTTATTAACTAGCAAATAGTTCTACTATAAACACACCTATGATCCAGTGCAGGCAGGCGAGATTGATTTCGCAAAGATTTTAACTGCCCTTTAATGGACTTGTAAATAGTACGTGGAAAGATTAAGTATCCAATACATATTAGTTACAATTACATATTATGTTTGACTCTACGAAGTCATACTCAGGCTTGGAGATAACCTCGCCCATCTAGATATGGGTATATCATTATGATTGTCTGGTGACTCTATCTCACATGTCAAACGGATCAAGTAATATTTTTCGAAATATCCTCGCAAGGGGTGTTAAATTTAAAGTTTAAGTGCCGCTGATTTTTTCACATCAAAAATTACTCCGGTAATTAACCTGCCACATAGTGTATAAACTTTGCGATCGAGCCTTGTTCTCTAAGGCAACCTAATATGATTTTCGGGACGATTAGTAGCATATGTTGCAAGTGTGTGAACAATACCCCTTCGACGACACACGGGTGAGATTAATATTCCGCTTACAACTACTAACTTTACTGAGAAAAGTAACGACTTGAAATAATTGGTAGCTATGTACAAATTTACGCAAAAGGCACATACGAATCGCCGAAATTGAGCTTATTGTTCCGAACAAAGGTGCATAATTTGGTGTACTCGCATTCGCACTACCGCTATCAATCGCTAAGATAGGCTGAAATTGGAGTTTTCGCAATTGACAGCTGCGAATTATTTTTTAACTCCATTTCTAGGCGCGCATCTAAGCTCTTGGGCATTTCAGGTGTATCTATGGCTTCAGCTAAATACACCCACTCATTCAAGACAAACGTGTTGTAAAAGAGGTCCCAAAAAGTTTTTAATTCATAGTAGGGTGGCGCCACCAATCTACTTTCAAACTAATTAATTCTTGATACGTTCTAAAACTTTCCGCCTCGCAAAAATTACCTTGAATTAACCTGATTGTCTAATGATAGCAACCGCAGGGTAATGGACGTCGAGCCGTGAGATGAACGGACTGCATCTTTTTTGCATTTAAGATTTCAGCGCTAACAATACTGAAATTATGTAGGCTCCACACTTATATAGGCTTGCACTAATACATGCATGCTTAGGTTGCAAAAGAATAAATATTCCGAGATGTTGTCATGGAACTATATCGGAATGAATGAAGATAAATAGTTTTCAGTATATAAAGGATGTGTTGAATCCATCTAGTGGTCTTTTAATCACTTCACACAAATACAACAACAACTACAATTAGCCATGGTTAATATCTTCTCCGCCAAAGTTTTCGCAGTTCTCGCTTATGCCTTGACCACTCAAGCTGCTGCTCTTCCAACCAGACAAGACAAAGGCCCCGGATATATCAAGTTACCTATCAAAGCTAATCCAAAAGCAGGTATTAAATTAAACACTACCACTGTTGCTGGATCTGAATTGGGTGCTGATTCTGCTCCACTTATCAATGATCCAAAAAATGGAAATTACCTTATTGACCTTGAATTTGGTTCTGAAAAACAAGTTGTTTCTGTAATCCTCGATACTGGAAGCTCTGATTTATGGGTAGCAGATACCAATTCCATTGCCACCGGTTTCGACAACACCAAGTCGTCAACTTACCACGATACAGGTAATCCTTTCTCGATTGAATACGTCAAAGGAGATGCTACTGGTGAGTTTGTGACCGACACTGTTGGTATTCCAGGTGGTCCTTCACTTTCAAACTTCCAGTTTGCTGACATCTCGAGTTCAAATGCAATTGGAAATGGTATCTTGGGTATTGGACACGAAGCCAGAGAGGCTTTGGGATTTTTTGAATCTCAATACGTTAACTTCCCTCAAGCTTTGAAGGATGGTGGATTCATCTCCAAAGTTGCCTACTCCCTCTTCTTGAACGACCCACTGGCTTCAACTGGTGAGGTTATTTTTGGTGGTATCGATACTGCCAAATACGAAGGTGATTTAGTCACCCTTCAAACTCAGACTGAGAACAATTTGGATGTTCTTTTGGATTCTATTACTACTCCAGATGGTACTCAACACTCTGTTGGTGCCGCTGGAACTTTGGATAGTGGTACTACATTGGCCTTTATTCCCGATGATGCTCTTAATTCGATTGCTTCATCTCTTGGAATCACCCCTAATAACGGTATCATCGTTCTTCCAAGTTGTGATGCACCAAGTGGAGACTTCAAGTTCACTTTCGGTGGCAAAGACATCTCTATTCCATATGCCTCTTTAGTCGGAGTGGTTACCAACACCGGCCAATGTGGACTTAAAGTTATTTCGAACATACAAACTAATGGTGTTACTCTTTATGGTGACGCTATTTTGAGATACGCCTACGCTTTCTATGATCTTGATGCCAACACTATTCAACTTGGCCAAGCCAAGTTCACCACTGACTCTCATATTGTTTCTGTCTAAAATGTTCTGGTAACTACAATTTTAATATTCTCTCGGTCTTTTAAACTAGTTATCCATCTAATTTAGATTATTTCGGTTAAGCTCCTCAATAAACCTTCAATTCTTTCTTACTATCCTATGTGTTTATGAATCATAGTACTTCCAATCGATAAATTCCATAATTGTCTTATCAGCTTTGCTTACAAATTGAACTGTTTTGCACGTAAAGCTAAACCTATACTTGAAGTACCCAATGTACTAATTAAAATAAGGTAAGAGAAAGTTGGATACACTAAAAATTTTAAAATGCACCAAATAGCATTTCTTATACATATATAAAGATTAAGAACTATATTAACCCCTCTAAAAACGGGGAGTGATACCTATCAGAACTAACATTAGCATAAATATATATACTATATACTAATTTGTATCTTATGATGCCCGGCATTAGTATTGAATAAATAAATGATAACCCATCAGCTATTAATATATAAATAGGATACAGCACTGTAAAGAGTGTGTATCTGGTGTAATACTATATTAAAATATTTGCCCGGCCTTCGACGAGGTAAAGCCATCTTTGAAGGTAAGCTATTTAGTGTAAGTAAATAGAATCTTCAAGATAGCCACTAAACAATATATAGAATAAGTAAGCTTGTATCATAGATATAGCACACTATAATAATAAAATAGCGATTAAACCTATAGGTATGAATCCACCTATAAATCCTAATATAAAAGAACTCATTAAGTAAGTAATTGATGAACCTAACATTAACATCATAAGCGCCTGATAAAACAATAGCTGACAAACGTAAACCTAATGATATAACTCTTGAACTTGACGAATCAGTTGCCACAAAAAATAAGGCCCTTAAATCGGACCCGCGCAAAGGGGTTTATCTGGAGATCTGGGGAAATTTTTCTTGCGGCATGAATCATCAAAAGTTAAATCTGCTTAATCAGCATAAACGCAGGCTTATATTGTAGTCACCTATGGCAGGAAACAGTCATCTATGATCTAGATCATAGTATCTCGGAAACGGTAGCGGTCTGGGTGGCTATTGGTTGTATGGCTTAAAAATATTTTTTCACACCCAAGCGGAAAGAGGAGATTGCGGCTGCACCGTGCGTGCTATACAATGTCTCGCGACTAACCTGTATCACAATAAGCATTATTTGTGAGCAACCACCTGCTGATATGACTAATACATTTCGTATCAAGTAGGGTAGAATAGAGTTTAGAATTCGTATATTGCAACGGGCATACAACGGTTACTCATACTCTTTGACTTATAATGTAGTGAGAGAACAGGTATATATTGAGGCCAAGTTTCTCATTCTGACCAAATCACCACATCAAATATGCTGCAATCACTCAAGAAAACGGACTCAGCCGTATCTACTACCAACTCCGTAGCTTCAACCGTTGAAGCCAAAAGTGCCAAAGACACAGACAAGAAAAGTAAAAAGTCCGCGAAAGTGTCTCCGAAATCAAAACCCTCGCAACCAAAGATAGACTATCGAAGTGCTGCTGAATGCTTTGCTTTGAGGTGATAGCTCATATAGATTATGATATAAGCCAACTTATGCCCCCTATTTACTCCCTTAATATATCTTATGCAAACATTTCTGTAGTAATTCTTTTACAAACCTCACTCGTGGTGAATGACTAATCTCGGCGAGCCTTTATTGAGAAGGCTGCAAATTTAAAGACGGCCGCGCACGGTAGGCACACATAATCATAATCAGCTCGTATACTTACAGTTAATACCATTTTTAAAGCAAATTTGAAAAACCGTGGGGGGAAGAAACACATTATCATAATAAGTTCGTAAACTTAAAGGGAAAATTCCAATTTAGGATCAATTCACCTTGAGTCACTATTCGCTCTAGCTCTTCAATTCCGCTCTGGTGCCCAATCCTGGTTTCGAGCATTTCCGCTAATTTCGAGCTTTACCGTTAATTTTCATACTTCTAATCTCACTACCTGGATGAATTATAGCAAATGCTACATCTATAACTCACTATTCCAAGGTATTTTCGCCAACTTTCCTCACCTGTAGGCTTGTCTTTGATTAGCCAATTGTTGCTTGCATCTCTTCTCGCGCCATCGCACAGTGAGACTCGCGACGCGACTTCGATGCTGCGATCACAACGCGTCCGAGTCATCGCAAGACTAATTAGATCTCTTTTCTTCAACTACACAGTTTGCCAACCAAATATATATCATGTCCGTGGCAGACCTCAAGCTTCAAATCAAAAACTGGGAACATGATTTTCAAAAAGCCAACAATCGATTGCCTTCAAAAAACGATATAAAACTAAATCCCAAAGTATATAGCCTTTACAAGAGCTACAGAAACGCCAAGCTCGACGTGAAGGAGCCCAAATCACATAAAAATGATGCCAGGGGAGTTCCTGGATCTAGCTCGAGTTCAAATACCATTGTGGACCAAATAAGTATAGAGATAAGCGACGACGCCAATGAAGAGATTGACCCGGATTCCGCAAGATTGGCTGCCAAAAACATATATGGAGAGCTAGGGCCGACTCCGCAGGCAAACGGAAAGGTTTTGTCGATATTTGACTTCCGCTTGACACCACCAGACTCTTCGCCACTCAAAGAAAGGGTTCTGAAACATAATAAACCAATTGAATTCAAAACTCCCACCAAAGCGAAACGTATCGACAACCTTGGAGCAGTTCAACAGAGTTCCAGTATATCGGAAAAACTACTTGCAATGGCTGATGATCCCGAAACACCCACAAGAGGACCTGCGAGAATCATAAAGGCTCTCGAAACACCACAGTACTTGGCCAAAAATAACCGCAAGTTTGAATTTGCCATTTCACCCACTAAAAACATCGCTGCATCACCTTATTCGCTAGAGAACACACCTGTCAAGCGGGCAGTTTCCGCCGAATTGTCACCAGTCAAAAGTTTAAAGGCCAATAACGACGACACTCCGACCAAGCCAAAAGTATTGTCATTCCACGAATTAAGTACACCCGTTAAGCAAAGTGCCCCTATGTTTCTGGTATCACCATCGCCATTGAAAACACATAGGTTCATATCTAAAAAGCTTTCTGATGTTTTCCAGGACTTTAAAACGATCCAAGAAGACACTAGCAGTGTCGTGTTGAGTGAGCATGAAGAGGGAGGAGAAGAAGAAGAAGAAGAACAAGTTACCGAACAACAGGATGCACCAAGAAAGAAGAAGTTCACCCAGAAAAGAACTACCAGAAGATGGAAAATCAAGCCACGTACTAGCGATCTCGGAGAAGACAATTTGGCAAGCAAAGATATCCACAAAGAAATGGTCAAACTCAACCAAGCAGATCACGAAAAACTACAGGCATATATACATTCAGAGGAAGAATCGGAAGATAGTGAAGATCTGGAGGCCGAGTATGTTAGTAAAGAGCCTACCAACACAAAAGGAATGCACAAGCCTCAAAACAACAATTTCCAGAGGCTTAAAATTAACGATGCACGGGCCAAAGCATTCAAGAGAAGAATGAGACGTTAGATTCTTCGCAGCATAAACACCATGGCACATCACCAATAAAGCTGATCCAGTCTTTAATAATAGTGTTAACTTATAGAGCTACTTATCGGTGAGTGCCAACAATTTACGAATAATGTCAAGTTTCTGGAATTGTAGCAGAGAGAAGTCCTTTCCTTTTTCTCTAGTGTAATACTGCTCTGGTACGATTTATCTGGCACCAGACTACACGGCTAGAGTTTATTCTATAGAATTATTGATTAGTCTTTCGCCCTTTCCACTTATTTTCTATATAATAATCTATGGCATGGAAACAAGCAACTCGTTCTGGTCGGGCTCAAAGTTGAACTGAACACGGCCTTTGGGCACCTCCACTTGTTTATCATCTCCATGCGATGAGCCTGTATAAACGGGTTTTTCCCACTTAAGCTTGTCCTGTTCAGGGTCCCATACATTCATGCTGAGCAGCATCTCGTCTTGTGCTTTTGAATCTTTTACTACGCTCTCCAATTCTTGAATCTCGTGGTCGTCACTATCAGCCTCAGTGCTAGGCATTGTTTTCTCCACCATCTTGACCTTGCCGTCTTTAATAACCATCTCGACTGTGACTTTCCCGCGCCCACTCCTGGCCTGTTGGGTCCCTTCGTATTTTCTCAACTGCTTTTGTTGTTTCTTCAACTGTAAAGCTCTCTCGACCGGCGAAAGCCACATAGTACTAGTGTTGGAAGAGCTTGGAAGGTCGTAGTCGGCTGCGTTATCAATAATTTTGGTTCTTTCTGCACCAGTGCTTTGGAAGTTGAGCAAAGTTTCCAATCTTTCTTGAGCTTTAAGAAGATCTGGGTTGACTTGTTGTGTTCTTTGGTAGTGATTGAGTTCTTGCTCTTGTTCTTCCAATTGCTTGATTTCCAACTCCTTTCTTTGCTTTTCTTCCTGAATTCTTTTGTTTTCAGCCTCTGCTTCTTTAAGTGCTCTATCTTGTGCTTTCCACAAGTTTTCTCCCGCATTAAGCGTGACGACAATTTTCTTACTCTTGTTGGGCTTGGATGTTATACTGCTCTGTTGCTGGATTTTCTTGTTGTGAATGTTGTCCTGTTTATGGTCTAGCTCATCTCTCTCCTGCTTCAAGATATTTATAATATCCATCCTATCCTTGGCTACTAACAAGTCGTGTCCGCAATACGAACACGGTTGAAGTCCCTCTTTTGCACATATTATCTTGCCGCAGTTCAAACAGTTGGGAGCTATTTCGTATAGTGGGTGTCTTGTTGCCATGCAGTTACATACTTTAAACGTTCCTGCCTTGGGCTCGAGCTCCAATTCATTCAAAACGGCTTCTATATCTTTAAGATTATCGAGATTCTTTTTCTTGTATTTCTTCGCCTGTTGGCTGCTTAGTTGGCTGGATGGCTTAAGATCCAAAAGCTCAGAGGTATTGGTGGATGACTTTTTAGTCTCAAGTCTACCTCTGACGGGTTTGGATTCCTTGGTCTCTGCCTCTGGTGCCCATGCATTGCCAGACTTTAGTGGTTTACTTTTGGAATTTGAGCTGGCATTTGTTCTAGTAGGCTTGGATTCGCTCTTGGGAGCATCTTCTTCTTGCTTCAATTGTAGAAATTTACCAATAAATGTTAATGATATTTCGGTTTGTCCGAGCAACTCTAAAAGGTGATTCTGAATCGCTTGATCCGACGGTAACGAAAGGCAGTAGTCGACAAGCTCTTTGCAGGAGTCGCTGTCTACTGGAATTATATCGCCCACTGCAGGCACGGCATACTTCTTAAGCTTGCTATAAGCCATCGTCCTGTTCTTTATCTTAAGTACTAATGCTATTAGTCATTTACAGTGAGACACTTCTAAGTCACATGACCAAGATCCCATCACGTCTCATGAGCTTTAAGGTTTTCACGTGATCGCATCACCTACAAAACACCTACTTACTAGCAAGAGACCCACAACCACAAACACAACATTATGGAGGATAGTGTAGAAGTGAGGGCCAAGTACGCAGAAATAGCTGCTTTGAAAAAGGCGATAGAGGAACAAAAAAAAGGCACCAATTCCAGTCAGCCATATCCATCATCGATCCAGAGGGGCAGAGGTGGGTTTAGAGGACGAGGAAGGGGCCGAGGACGGGGCTATCGTGGAGGTTATCGAGGTTATGGAGGTTATGGAGGTTATGGAGAATGGTATGCACCTCCAAATCGAGGAAACGGCTTCAGAAACTTGAGTTTCAGCATAGCCAACGCTCCCCAAGGGGACGAATCACAAGACAATAAGTATGTGACTCGAGTTTCACAGGGAGGCGTAACTCTTATGAATTCAGAAACATATGAGAAAGACGTCGAAAGGCTCGAGGCCATACGGGTGGAACAAGCGTTGGTAAATGCCAAAATTGCCGAACAGCGTCGTCTCAAAACCCTCAAAGCCAGATTAATCAAGCACAGGATAGAAACCGATAGTTGCGACCGCGTACAAATAGAAGGCGATAAGTTTGCCGTCACCAGACAGGGAAATAAGCTAATTTGTATCACATTGCCCGTGGGAGACAAGTCAAAAGTAGTAACGTGGAATAATCGGGCATACGTTCGCAAGAGCAATGGTCACCTAAAGTGTACGGGAGGCCGAGAAAAGAGGCACGTATTATTATAAGATCCAATTGCAGAAGTCACTACTAACATCACAGAGTACCAGTCCCCCAGTGTCGATACTTTTCTCGAACAGGTGAGTATATTTTGTTAAGCAAATCGCCCAATTTACTAACAATGATTTCTTTTTGAATCTTTCAGGAGGATAGGATTATGTCAGAAAGGTTCACAGTGTAGCTATCATCATGAAAAGGCCCGGATCCAGATCTGCAGGTCTTTTCTATTGAACAAATGCTACAATAAACAGTGCTTGTTACTGCATGATTGCAACGAACACAACACACCCATTTGCAAGTACCATCTCGAAAGGCAATGCTCCAATCCTCAATGTCGGTTCCAGCACTGGAAACCAAAGCACCATGATCAAGAAAACTACGAGATATGGCTTTGTCGGCCCTTTGCGATTGGAGGATGGTGTGAACGAGGACACAAATGTCCCTTTTTACATCTTTTCCAGTGCCCCGACTTTGAGGAAGATGGAGCATGTCCTAGAGAAGGAACTTGTACTTTAACCCACCAAATCACAAAAAGGACCCAGGACCTCATGGTGACACCTTCAAACAAGTATATTGCTCCTACGAAGGAAGAGGTGGTGGTGGAAAGCGACGATGAGAAAAAGGAGGAAAGAATATGTATCAATAGTTACACAGTCGAACCCGAGCTTCTTTTTGTCTCATCTGCCAATGATCACAGATACGATATATATATTGACGAAGGAAAAATCGAAACCAACGAAACGAAAAGCTACGAGTCTACACCAACATTCACCGAGAATTCGGAGTTCTTGATTGTACAAACGTCGGATGAAAGTGAAGATGGTTTGGAGGAAAATGACGATTACATCCATTTTTAGTCGTAGTAGTAATAGAATAGTGAACAACAAGCGTGTCTAGGATTGATGTAGTAGAGATAAAATGAGGTGCTCAAAAAGCCAAGCCGTAAATCTTTTGCAACCTCGACTTATATCTTTTATATTGCGAAATACTTTTTTGGCAGCCTAAAATTTCCCAACTTTTTCGAAGAACGAACTGGGCAAATTGAATATAAAAAATACAATTTAACACAGTATCAAAGGGTAATGTATTGTCATGTTACCTACCTTTGCAAGATATGGTAGTTTTTATCTTCCAGTCATCCGTAAACATGGCTAATGCGCAAAGATTGAATGAGCCTTAAAAGACTTTCGGTGTACCATGTGTGTTTCAAAGCTACAAATTCTGCAACTTGATTCAAAATCATTTCCACTTCGTGAATCGAAGATTTTGCGCTATGTAGATGCGATATCTGATATAAAGATTACTAGGGCATCTTTTTCTACTCTTTACTATTACTGGTGTCTTTATTGCAATTTTGTTCGCAAAACAAATTACCCACTTATTTGCAACAGTATGCTGCGAATTTTGGTTGCAAATTTTGTAAGCGCTGTTAAAACCATATCTTGAAAACTTGTGCTCCTTCACTAACCATGTCCGTTTCTACCGATTATGTTCCACCCGATATCACCTGCCCTCCTGCCCTGCTTCCAGTGCGCAGCTACCATTCAAACTACCACTCCATCAGCAATATTGGAAACGGCAGCTTTGGTACTGTGGAGCTTGCAAAGTACAAACACGCAAAAGAAGAGCTTTTACAAATAAGTATTGATAAAAAAGATACACTTCTTGATCCTTTAGTTGATTCTCAAGCAAACCTTACTGGATTGGTGGCTATTAAAACGATGAAGAAACGCTTGTCTAGCTTACACGAATATTCCAGAGTAAAAGAGGTTAGGTTTATTCTTTCTATCTCGTCCCACCCCTGCCTCGTTCAGGTTTATGAGATGTTTATTGATGATGTCAAATTCCAGTTGCATATATCTATGGAGTCATTGAATCAAAATCTTTATCAGTTAATGAAAGCAAGAAGATCAATCCATTTCTCTCCAGTAACTCTCCGGAGTATCTTGAGCCAAGTCTTGTGTGCAATTGGGCACATTCACAAACACAATTACTTTCATAGGGACGTTAAGCCGGAAAATATCTTGGTCATTCCTTCACGACAATACTATGGTTCGAAAGATGCCATACCACCCCACCGTAAAAACGATAACTTCGTCGTCAAGTTGGCCGATTACGGTTTGGCTCGCCATATTCACAACTTGAAGCCTTATACTGCATATGTTTCTACAAGATGGTACAGATCTCCCGAAATCCTTTTGAGACAAAACTGGTACTCAAAACCCATTGACATTTGGGCTTTTGGCAGCGTGGCCGCTGAAGTTGCAAATTTTGCACCTCTATTCCCTGGAAATAATGAATTGGATCAAATATGGAGGATATTGAAGATAATGGGTACTCCCGTCTTACCCGACCCCTCTAACAAGTCGTCTAGAGGCAGCTCTTTGGGCGGTTATTGGAAAGATGCTGAAAACCTTGCAGGAGAACTTGGCTTTGTTTTTCCTCCTGAACCTGGCTACTGTTTACAAGATATTTTACCGAATCCACAGCACGCGGAATTGGGTGAAGTTGTTATTGCTTGTTTATGCTGGGATCCCAACACAAGGCCTAAGTTTGAAACCTTGGCCTCAATGCCATACTTCAAAAATACAATTCTTTCTGTTTCAAATAAGGAACCAGAAAGAAAGAGCAATGGTTTGGTTAGGCCAAAAGACTTGAACAAGAAAAGTCTCAAATTGAATCCACGTTTACAACCCTACGAAGCTAATAAAAATAATTTAAGGCCGATCAAGGTTACCAATTTTTCTGACAAGGATCATGC
This sequence comes from Suhomyces faveliae, assembly GCA_030585145.1. Lineage (NCBI taxonomy): Eukaryota > Fungi > Ascomycota > Pichiomycetes > Serinales > Debaryomycetaceae > Suhomyces > Suhomyces faveliae. Next base: position 57,199 of record JAJMBY010000048.1, on the reverse strand, counting down.
CAAAGTACATGAAGAGTATAATCAAACAGATGAAGTTTCAGTGAAAGAAAATATATCCTCCCGGGTCAACTTGGACTCGGTGCCTCCTGAGCTTGGAGATTCTAATTTCGAACACTTTGATGGTGGTACTGATGAAGATATCGAAGATGATGACGACGACGACGACGATGATGATGATGAAGATAGCGATGAAGATATAGGCGATAGCTCAAATGAAAGCGAGGGGAATATTAAAAGATCTGGGAACCAATACGAACTTGTGCATGATTCCAAAATGGACATTCACTTTAGAGAGTACCTAGAAAACTCAAAAACTAACCAAGGATTCAAATATTCATGGAGTCTCGGGGCCCTTGATAACCACAAAAAAGCTTCCGAAATCAACTCCTAAAATAGCAAGACAACATACAAACTTGCTATGATAATTATAAACTATAACCTATACTTCATTTTTTCCCTTGATATGTTCACTAGGCAAATCGCTGGACCTTCCTTTTCTTAATCCCATCGCTATCTTATGCTCGCTCGTGCCCCAAAATTGAATGACACACTTTACCCCACAAAATCTCACATTATTTGAGACTACACCCTTATACGAAGATTACCTCTATTCTAAGAATCAGGAGATGTGTATTGTGTTATCAACTACTGAGCATCCTGATTATCCTCTAATTGTACTTTCAAATAGAGATGAATACTTCATAAGACCGACACAACTTGCCACGAGCAGAGTGTTGAATGGATCTACTAAAGTCTTGTCACCATTAGATCTTGCAAGACCTGAACATGGTACTTGGATAGCAGTATCTACCGAAGGTAAAATAGCAACCTTAGTCAACTATCGGGAGAAAGATGCCACACGTAAGTCATACAAAATCGAAACCTTTTAGTTCAAAAACATCTACTAACCATACAGAGATACAAAGCACAATTTCTCGAGGAATATTACCATTAAAATACCTTGAATATGAAGGCAAAGATCAGGAATGGCATAAAAGTTTCGGTTTAAACGTTGATCTTGCAAAAATTGGGGGCTTTACTCTTGTGTATGGTCAATTGTCTATTGATCCCAACACGAAAAAGATCAACCGTTTAAACATCTTGAGTAATCGTGGAGATCAAGGTACTATTTTTGAAACCAACAATAGCGGAAATCAACTCCACGGAGATATCAGCTTACAAACTACCATGGGATTATCCAATTCATTATATTATGAACCTTGGAATAAGGTTAAATTGGGTGAAAGCCTACTTAAAAACATGGTTCAAAATTCTATCGCCAAAGGTTTGGCGCAAGACGAAATCATAGAAGAAGGTTTTAAAATCTTGAGTCATGACACATACGATAAGCTGATAGCCAAGGAGTTCTCCTGGAATTTAAAGTTAGCAGAATTGAACAATTCGATATTCATACCCCCTTTGGAATCGAACTTACCTGAGGATCAAATGGGCCCAACTGCTGGAAATTACTATGGCACAAGAACACAAACCATTATATTACTAGATAAAAATGGCAACCTTAATTACTATGAACGTGATTTACATGATTCAGATACAAGTGAGCCTAACGCCAAACTTATAACCAGTCACTATAAGTGGAATATCGATGACGGATCTGATGTTCAAATTTTAACTACATAGCATTAATAATTAGTAAATCGATTCCAATATTGGAATAGTTAATTACGATGTAGCTCACGTGCGCCTACATGTGAAATTGATTCGGGCAAACTTCTAATGAAGCAAAGTACCGAGGCGATCCCAAGGAGCATTGCCAGTGAAAAATGGAAGTAATCCAGACTGTGAAGAATAGACCAAACAGTTGTAGATTTCAGGTTCCCAGTGTCACAAGAGGCACCAATGATCCTGTGTTGGTCTTCATTCCTGGCAATCCAGGATTAGTCGGATTCTACACTGGCTATCTCAAACTCATACAAGAACAATTTCCTACATTCGAAATATTGTGTAATAGTCATGCAGGCTACAACACACAGAGACAGCAAGACGGGCTAACTGCACCATTTCAATTGTACGATTTAGACTATCAAATAAACTTCCATTACGAAATCTTGCGAGATCAAATAAATGAGAAGCAGGCCAAAAATAAAAATGAACCTGTACGGTTCTATTTTTTGTCTCATTCGTGTGGATCGTATATTGTGCAGAAAGTCATCAAAAAATTGGTAGAAGACAAAGAATTGAAAGGTAAATTTGAAGTGAAATTTGTCGGGTTGATTTGTCCAACAATAATAGATATAGCTCAATCAGATTCAGGGATTCTTTTTGGCAAACTCTTTAAATACTTGCCAATCATTTGGGTATTGGTGCTCTTTGCAAAATTCTTGAGATTATTTCTTGATGAAAAAAATGCCAAAAAAGTCATTGCCAAAGTTGCGGTTGCAAAACCCAAATTAAAGGACGAAAAGTCAATCCAAGCATGGGAAAATGCAATTGACGGTGTTTATAGCATTATTAGGGACGACTATATTATTCGTCATTCTTTGGCATTGGCCAGAAACGAGCTCGATACTATATTGAGAGATGATTCGTTTAATGATTGGTTCTTTGAAGATTTTCCCCTTCTCGGTACAAAAATCTGGACTTTTTATGCCTTAAAGGATCATTGGGTTCACGATAACTCTCGGGATTATATCTTGACTAGGTATAACAAGCTGAGTAACAAAAACATTTACTTTGACGTGGATACTAGTGAGACACCTATAACTCATAGTTTTTGTGTGAACCAGAGTGTTGAGTTTGCCCAAGTTACTTGTGAAATATTGAGAAAGTTGTTTGCAGATAAAGTCTGATCGAATAAGTCGAGACGTGCAAATCAAACTTCAAGGTGCTGTCTGAGTTTTAATACATACGATACTTGAACGGGCGTCCGAACGATATGGTGGTATTAATAGTTTAGCAAGTATATTTATTTATAGTATAGAGAATCTTACATTTATATTCATTAAAGAGGATAATTTTAATGATGAGTCCAGGGGAAAAATACAACATATTTCTCTGGAAAGTATGGCTATGATAATATCATATGAGCAGTTTCTCGATACATGCTACAGTTTATTTAGGGCTCCAAAATTATAGTGATTGTAGAAAATTGTATTCTATAATTCGGGCGTGTGGCGTAGTTGGTAGCGCGTTCGCTTAGCATGCGAAAGGTCTCCGGTTCGACTCCGGACTCGTCCATTCTTTTTTTCAACCCATAAGAACTTATCATCTGGACCAATTCTTGATGGCGGTGCCTATCTCTAGCCCACATGGGTCTTTCCCGGTGTGTTCTCTCGCGGAATATCACATCATCGCGAAAGGTGTTTGTGCGGCTTGTCACTGCTCATCGCGATTTCTTTTTTTACCCGCACTAAATTTCGTTTAAAAAGTGCCAGCTCTACTCATCACAAGTATTTATTATTGAAAGCATACTGATTTTTGTACTACAGCAATTGGTTTAATCATGAGTACTTCTGCCACTGACAAGAATGCTTTGCCATTCTCCGAACAACACTACTTTTCATCATATGATCATTTTGGTATTCACGAAGAAATGTTGAAGGACACTTCAAGAACCTTGAGTTACAGATCTGCCATGTACAAGAACAAACATTTATTCAAAGACAAGATCGTCTTGGATGTGGGTTGTGGAACCGGTATTCTTTCTATGTTTGCTGCAAAGGCTGGTGCCAAGCACGTTTACTCTGTCGATATGTCCAACATTATTGATAAAGCCAGAGAGATCGTATCACTTAATGGATTTGAAGACAAAATCACCTTGTTACAAGGTAAATTAGAAGATATCGAATTACCAGTGAAAAATGTGGACATCATTGTGTCTGAATGGATGGGTTACTTTTTATTGTACGAATCTATGTTGGATACCGTATTGTATGCTAGAGACAAATACTTGGTCGAAGGAGGATTAATCTTGCCAGACAAGTGTAACATGTACATAGCTGGTATTGAAGACGGACAGTACAAAGACGAAAAGATTCACTATTGGGAGGATGTTTATGGATTTGACTACTCCCCATTCATTCCAGTTGCCATGGTTGAACCTTTGGTTGATACCGTTAACAACAACTCCTTGATCACCACAGCACAAAAGTTCTTTGAGTTTGACATCAACACTGTCACCAAGGAAGGTTTGGAGTTTCAAAGAAAGTTTCAATTGGAAGCCATTGACAACGATATGTGCCATGCCTACATTGTTTGGTGGGATGCTATTTTCCCTGGTGACGAACAAGTAACCTTACCAACTGGTCCAATGGACCAGTATACCCACTGGAAACAAAGTGTTTTCTACATGGACCAAGTCTTGGACTTGAAGAAGGGAGATGTTATTGAAGGAAGTATTGCTGCCAGACCTAACAGCACTAACCCTAGAGAATTGGACATTGAAATCGCATGGGATTTACAGGTTAAAGATAAGTTGAGAACCAAAACTGGTAAGTTCAACTACTTTATGAGGTAAAACGAGTTAATGAGTAGACAGCTTTATATCAATTAAAATAAATGAGAATAGTAGAACTAAACTTAAATCGCAATATAGCGTCTAGCGAGAAATGCATAGCGAGAATTGTATAGCGAGAATTCGCTGGAACCGCTCGCTCGCGACATGCGGTTGTGCGCGACACTTTGCCATCGTAGTTTGCCATCGCAGGCATAGCGGTGTCGTGCCGAATTACATTCGGTGACTAATCTTGCGGAGCTGTCTCTTTATGTTTAGAATCAGTGCTAGGGCTATTCGAACTAATCTAATCAAAATACAAAGTGTGAAAATGTCAAACCTTCCCAAGTCTGACGAGGAATGGCGCGCGGTGCTTTCGCCACAGCAATTCAAAGTCTTGAGGCAACAGGCCACTGAGGCTCCGTTTACCGGAGAATATACGTCCACCCCAGCTTCTGACACAGGTCACTATGCTTGTGCTGGGTGCAGCCAGCCACTATACAAGGCCCTGACTAAATTTAATGCCCATTGTGGGTGGCCAGCTTTCTACCAGGCACTTCCTGGCGCACTCAAAATTTACAAGGACGTTTCACACGGCATGGTACGTGAGGAAATGAGATGTTCAAAATGTGACGGACATTTGGGTCATATATTTAGAGGCGAAGGCTATAAAAATCCTACCGATGAAAGACACTGTGTCAATAGTGTATCGATAAAGTTGCAAGACGACTAATAAATGGTAAATAGCAATTAATTAGAATAAACCTGGGAAAATAACGTTTCTTCTCAACTTCTTGTATTCGTCTCCGAATGTCTTCAAGTATTTTCTGTGTCTCTTGATAGCCCATACTGTCATGGTGTATCCTCCAACGTAAGTGAAAATAAAAGCAGACCAGTTACCAATCAAAAATGAGTAAGTTGTCCAGGTCAAAATCTCAAACATATAGTTAGGACAAGATACAAGGTTGAATCCGTAACCGTATGGAATGGCATACTTCTTAGCGTCCTTGGATCTTAACTTAGCCAAGGTGGAGTGAGCACTATAGTTTGAAAGCTCAAAAAACAACCATACTAATGATAAAGCCCAATTGTAAGCTTGAGGTAAGTCATTGGCACGGAACAAAAATGAAACAATACTACCACCACCCAATGACTCAATTATACTTGGTGGTGCAAGAGAGAATACAGAGATGAATATACCTGACAAAATCCAGTAGTGGGCTGAGTTTCTAAAGATAAACGATGCTGGCATGGTAGCGTTGGAAAACTTGTGCACAAACAATGTTTCATATTCTCTCTTCAAATAATGGAGTGTGGACAACACCACAGCAAACTTTTGCGACTGCGTAGCTTCAAATGGCTTTCCGAAACCAAATCCGTAGGTAGTTGACAACCAATAAATCAATGGCTGGAGAATCAATGGTCCAATATATTCAATGACGTAGACGGTTGTCCAAGAAATCTGGGGTCCCAAGTCCTTAACAAACAATTGAATGGACTTGGCAGTACTGTCAATTCCATTTTGGGTGAATGTTTTGTCGGCATCGAGAGGAACTTGTTTGTCCCCTTCAAGTCTGGTGACTCTGATTCTATACTTGGACTTGTTTTTGTTACTAGTACTAATGAGGGCAATTAACTCACTAACTCCTGACTCTGTCGTGAGACTGTCTGTAGACAAGTCTCTGATAGACTTGGACCTAGATTTGACTTCAATTAACACCATTGCTTGTGGTTATTCGGATACGCTGGGAGAAAATATTCGCTAATATAGAGGTGTGCTCACGTGATACGTGTTCTTGACCCACCACCGCTACCATGGGGTATGGAGAGATGGCAATAAGTCACTGAAGTTCTTTAAGGACGTAGTGGTCATGAGCATCTTATCGCTGTAATCATAGTGTCTTCGTACACTCTCTGGCGTAATATTTGGGTCTCTGAGTCACTTGGTGCAAAAGCTCTTCTAGAATGTTCCCAGGTCGTGTGCGCTTCAGCAACTCGTTGATCCATGACTGCCCTCGATCAGTCTATGAGATATAAAGAACTATTTTTTCTTAAACTTAAGAATTATTAGACAAATATCAAAATGTCAGACTGGGATAACGTTACTATTATCGGACAAAAGGCCAGAGTCGGTGGCGGTGGTCCAAGACAACAAGTTGCTCGTACTGCGGGTCAGTTGAATGCTGCCAGAAGAACTGGTGCTGTGGTTGGTACTGAAAAAAAGTATGGTTCTACCAATACCAGATCTAATCCTGAAGGACAAAGATTAACCAAATTGGATGACACTGATGATGTTGTTAAAGTGAAGAAAATTGATATTGGTGTGGGTAAGGCTATTCAACAAGCCAGACAAGAAAAGAAATTGACTCAAAAGGATTTAGCCACCAAAGTCAACGAAAAACCAAATGTCATCAATGATTATGAAGCCGGAAGAGCTGTTCCAAACCAACAACTTTTAGCCAAGTTAGAAAGAGCTTTGGGTGTTAAGTTAAGAGGTAAGAACATCGGTGAACCTTTATTTAAGAAGAAGGAATAATTCAATTTAATGAGTAACGGTATATCTGGATTTAGTGCATAAATGAGTCTTTAATGGCAAATTACAACTGTAGAAATGTAGCATAATAATAGCGCACGCCACAACTTTGGCTCAACAAAATCGTAGTAGCAATAACATGAATCTACTATAGGGTTTTGAAAAAAGCTACCTAAAATCCATCAGGGTACTATAACGATCGCAATAACGCTATTTGATGGCTGTACTCTCTTTGGCCAGTTTGACGTAATTTGAGGTCAGTAAATACAATTTCCGACAATATACATATACTTTGTGCGGATATTCGTTCTGCCGAGACGAGAATTGACGTCATACAATTTCGATGGCTGCAAGAAAACAAATATGATTCGTTACAATCATAGTTTTGACTTATGGCATTAGAAAACTTGTGGTTAGCCTGGCGGTGCTGATCGTATGACTTTGCGTGGCAAGAAACAACTATAGAGATTTCAGCACTACATATATCGCAACAGTGCATGACAATCTTGATTTAGTTAGTAAAAAGTTTAGGTGATATTTTTATTTATAAGTACCAATGGAAACTCGTTCTTTCTATTCTGTTTTGTTTGATTGCTTTATCTTCTCAAATTGGGTTTCATGCTCTTTGCTCTTTATTCGATGTAGTTAATCGAAAGTAATTACCCATAAGATAACATCTAGAAAAAAAATTGTAGCTCTATTTATGTTCACCTAGGGCCGGATGGAACCACCCATACGGCTCTGGAAAGAAGTTTCCATAATTGCAGCGATTTTTTACCAAAATGGGTCTCGAGTAGCCTCTACCCGTCAATGTAGTTGATGGGCCGTCTTTCTGAAGAAGACCAGGACAGTCCTATAATTCGTAAAACTTTTCAAATCGAGTTTTGTATATTTTTTGATTCTTTTTCACAAAAACTTTCTTTCAAAACTTTTAGTTGCAAGCGCGAGCCAGCCATAAATACATCAGACGTTCCATCGTCACAACTAACTGTTATAGTCTATCGGCACTGTCTTATGACTACTACATTATATTGTTAAAGACAAGCTTGCAACAAAAGACGTGATTAGAACATGACATACTTGCTAAAATATATTTGGAAATAATTTCCATCAGTTATAGAACAGGTCCCTTGGCCCAGTTGGTTAAGGCGCGGTGCTAATAACGCCGAGATCAGCAGTTCGATCCTGCTAGGGACCATAGTTTTTTTATTTTTTTCTTCCCCAAAAATATCTTTTAGCCCCTCACTGTCCGTTGAATGCCTTACACGAACCCCTCACTATATGTGATAATTTTTTGATATACTTAGCCTTATGTCTCAGTAGGCAACGGAAATAGTAAGCGAAGTTGTGGATTTGAAGCAGATATTGCCAGGAGGAAGTGAGGTCCAATGACGCTTGGCCTGCTCTTATCGGTCATCGAAATTAGGCATTTCTCACACCGCGGCTCGCCACCCAAAAAATAATTTATCTCTTTTACGGCGCCACTTTTCGTATTCATTTCCCAGGAATTATTACCACTTGGTATTGAAGACTAAGGCTGAGAGGTGGGTTCGGAAAATCTACGGAACTATTTTGCATTGAGACAGCGAAGAAAGATACATAGCAACAAAGAGATCAAGCCACGAAGCGATTACGTTAATATTATTCTTTCTTATCAGTTAGCTAATAATTGCGATAAGATACATGCAATTAAGTTTACGCTATTATCGTGAACAAAGCTTCTTAGAGCTGATTCGCTTCGCTTAGCCATACTAAAATCTCACTATTTTATAGAGCTCGCTATATATAACCCTACTCGCGAAGTATAACCCTGTTTTCTCGAACAAGTGTCCTATTGCGGAAAGTACGAGGAACTATGTATGGCGTTTTCGATTATAAGAGATATTTTACGGCGCCACCTATTGATTTTTTGAACGGCGCACCACATCTTTATTCGGCAGTCAGCGAAATTAATTAAACATGCATACCCCCGCCGATCGTCGCTATTGTTTCTTTTGCTTTTTCTAGGTAGGGTCGCTACGGTTAACTACGACGATCACTGTTGGATAACTGACCAAGGCTTCATTGGGCATTTCTTTTAATCATCGTATGTCCTATCCCCACTTTTACGCGTCTTGGTATACCCCACAAAATACATTCTGCTATCTCTGGAAGTGCGCCTGTTAATTAATATCTCTACGTGCACTCTAAATCTTATCTCTATAATTTGGTGATCTATTGTACGCATAAAAATATATTTATCGAGATTAGAGTTGCAAATTTACATATAAATCGTTCGACATCCCCGGATTACAATGATGAAATAGAATTATCTATCATCACATTCAAATCATTTCAACATGAAGGATACCAAGTCAAATACTAGTATCTATCGGTCAAACTCATCCTTCTTGGACCTTGGGATATCCAATTCCAGGATTGTTCACGTCGATGAAAAAGGTAAAATGTTGTCGCCTACCCATTCGGGTGCCTCCACTTTAGAAACTTTTGACGAGCATACCTTGGAAAGAGGTTTGAAGTCAAGACACGTTCAGCTTATCGCTATTGGTGGTGCTATTGGAACAGGTTTATTCGTTGGATCAGGATTTATCTTGTCACAGTGTGGCCCGGCTGCATTACTCATTGCTTATATTATCATGAGTTCGGTTATTTATTTCGTCATGCAAATGTTGGCTGAAATGACAGCCTTCTTACCTTTACCAGGTAATGGTGCTCAGGCATTTGTAAGTGACTACGTTTCAGAATCGTTCGGATTTGCTATTGGTTATAACTATTGGTATGCCTTCAGTATATTGGTTGCCGCAGAAGTGACAGCTGCCGCTATAGTGGTGGAGTATTGGACCACCAAAGTGAATATAGCTGCATGGATCAGTATATTATTAGCTGTCATTATCGGACTCAACATGTCTTCAGTGAAATACTTTGGAGAGGCAGAATTTTGGTTTGCTTCTTTGAAATTGATCGCTTTAACTGGTTTGATTATTTTGGGAGTCGTTTTGTTCTTTGGTGGTGCCCCAACCCATGATCGCTTGGGCTTCAGATTCTGGAAACATGGCCTTGCGTTCCATCAACATTTGACTCATGGCTCCACCGGTCGTTTTCTTAGTGTGTGGACGGCCCTCATCAAGTCAGGTTTCTCGTTTATTTGTTCACCAGAATTGGTCGCAACTGCCGGAGGTGAATGTCAAAAACCTCGTAGAAATATTCCAAAAGCAGCCCGCCGTTTTATCTACAGATTGGTATTTTTCTATGTTATTGGTGTTTTAGTCATTGGAGTTATTGTCAGCTCGGCCAATCCAAAATTACAAACTCAAGGAAGTGACGCTTCTGCCTCTCCATTTGTCATTGGTATCCAAAATGCCGGAATTCCTGTCTTGAACCACATCATAAACGCGGTCATTTTAACATCTGCTGCTTCTGCTGGTAACTCTTTCTTATATTCAGCATCAAGAGCCATGTACTCGATGTCCTGCAGAGGCCTTGCACCTGCTATATTCAAAAAGACAAACAGATTGGGGGTACCTTATTATTCTGTGGGTATCTCTTCGTTATTTGGATTCTTAGCATACTTGAATGTGTCTTCATCTGCTGCTGACGTTTTTGCTTGGTTCTCCAATATTTCAACCATCAGTGGATTCATTTCTTGGATCTTGGTTGCAGTTGCCTACATTAGATGGAGGAAGGCTATCGTATATCACAACCTTAGCGGTAGAGTTACTTTCAGAACACCTTTTCAACCATTTGGTGCCTACTATGTCATTATTTTTATGTCTATTATCACCATAACAAATGGTTATGCGGTGTTTTTCGACTTCAAGATTGGTGATTTCTTAGCTGCTTACATAACCTTACCTATTGTTGCTGTGCTTTACTTTGGTCACAGATTCTATACATTCTACTGGAAAGGAGTTACTCAGTGGGTAAAACCACTTCATGAAATAGACTTGATTACTGGTCTTGACTTGATTGAAGAAGAAGATAGATCCGAACCTGATCCTATTCCAACAAACTTTGTTGAAAGGGTATGGTATTGGATAGCCTAAACATGATTCTATTCCCATAAGCACGTTTTATTTAAGCATTCAATTCTTATGTATATTAATGAACAAATACGATATCTAAGTATTTTTGTAGCTGTGTTCAATTCGCAGCCATCGTACGATGCTCATCTCGTTGATTTGCAACTCTGGGCCTGTATATAGGCACAAAATTTTCTTTTGGGTTTGTGTCACTTCTACCTCTTCTCGAAATTTGACTAAAATTCAAAAAAACTACAAGCCTATTTTTCACCTTAGTGCTAACCAACATGTCTAGTTTATCTCAACAATTAAAGGCGATTAATGAGAAGACAGCTTCGGTTGCATTGGACCGTAAAAGCAGGTCTAAAATCCATTCTAAATCCCTCATTTTCGATGCTAAAACCGCTGCCACCCAAGATTACGACTACATCTACCAAGTGGGAACCGAAGGAATTGATGAAATCAGTGAGATAGATTCTAGATTTGCCAAGTTCAAGCAGACCCTCTTTTCAGAATCTTCGATTACTTTTGACAGAAACGTTCAACCTAAAGATACAGTTGAACAGCTTGACCGCAATGTGGAAGCCTTTTTAGCCTTGATTGGCCCATACTTGCAATTATCTCCAGCCATGAAAGCTCTCGAATGGCTCGTGAGAAGATTCCATATCAACATCCACAGTTCTGAATTGTTATTATTGACATCATTACCATATCATAGTCAACAAGTATTTGTAAAAATAATGAATGTCATCCCAAAGGGTGTATTTCCAAAGATCTTTGAATGGCTTGTTGGGTACAAAGGGTTATTAAAATGTCCACCTTCTTCGTCGATCCTTAAGGCTTTCCATAACGATTTTGAGATATTCAAGTTATACACTATGTACTTATTGGAACAACTCAAAAACTCGACTATTTACAAAGAGCAGTTGGTATTTTACTTAACTTTTACAGTTCAATTAATGGCTTCTTTATCCAAAAAATTGGACTTGCTCAACGAAACATATATGCCAGTATTATTACAGGTTATCGGTACATTCTTGTTACCTGTAAGTCAGGATAAATTCAAATTCTCATCCACTATTCATCATGATATCAAATTGACTGCATACTCTATTGTTGCAGTGCTTGGTTCCATAGTTCCTTTAACTCCCGAACTTATCAGGTCCTTGACTCAGTCAATTTTGTCAGACCCAAAGTCTTTAGACCAATCTTGTTTAAAGCAAACCGTGATTGTCTTGGGACAATTGTGGAACTATTACAATGCCGAGACGGAAGCCATCGACTCTATCTCACAATCATTCAAGGAATTATCTCCTGAATTACTCGTCAATAACAGCGAATTAATTAAAGGTTTAGTTTCTGAAGGTTACAAGATCAACAAATTCTTGATACATTTCTGGATTAGCAAGTTTCCAAACCCGGAAGCTTTCCAACTTTTTGAGCTTATTGAAGTTCCAACCAAGGTAGATACATTTTACAGATTGATATTCAACAGACTTCTTGAATTCACCACCACCACCGAAGATTACATCAGAAGTGACATCATCCTGGTATTTGAAGAATTGCTCAAGCTCAACATTGAACATTTCAACCAGGTATTGAAGTTAAACAACCTCAAAATAGACGACTTGGAAATGAAGTTGATGACTACTTTGGGTAGTGACACCAATATTCATTCAGATGATATCGAGTTCGATGCTGACGAGGAGATTGAAGATGAAGAAGGAACGGCCGAAATCAAGTCTAATATCGATCTTGCCACCTTGAAAGTGACAACAACCACTTTCTTTAGTAATTCAGTACAAGCCGAGTTCAGCAAATTATCCCAATCATTGATGGTACTTTTGAATGGCGATAATATTGCTTCCCAGAAAATACTTGACCAGTTCAAAGAATCTGTATTCCCATCCACTGAATCTGCATACTCATTCTACATCAGATTTGCCTTCACCCCATCAGTTCCTTTGGCAGTAAGATTGACTGCTTTAAAATACTTGTTGAACCAATTGAAGCAGATATCGCAATCGTCCGATCTTCAAGATATCTACTTGTTGATTCCAGTTTTCGTCCTTGGATTGTACGATTCCAACAAAGCAGTCAGAACCGCATCTGTTGAAGTATTGAAGGTGATCAAGGACCATACTGTTGGTCTTCATCAAGGCAAGAAAAAGGTCAAAACCACCTTATTTTTAGAGGACCAGATCTATGGAAATGCCGAGCCTTCTAAACGGGCAATCATTCCCCCTCAGGATGCCTTATTTTTGGCAGAATTATTATTGAAGGACGACTTATTAGATGATGTCTTGCTTGATAACGGGCGTTTGAACTACGTATTATGGGAAGTCGTTTTCAAAAGTTCTAAGCCAGCACAGAAAAAGATTGGACAATTACTTTTAAAGACATTCATTTTGAACCAATGGTCATTAAATACGTGGCCATTAGTATTTAAGTGGAAGATCTGGAATATCATCGCCAAGGCAAACACAGTTGGAACTGACGATAGATTCTTTTTTGATACCGATTTGAATGAATATTTCGACCAAAGAAGTACCTTGATTGAACAAGCATCTGAATCCAAGATAGATTTCTTCGGTGAAATCGAGCAACAGCTTGTTAATATGGTTGGTGGTTCTAGTACTACTGACAAGAATGCTTCCAAGGAGGTGAACTGGTTGGTTCGTGGATTGGAGAACCCATCAGGTAACTTGCAAATAACCGTCAACCAAAGGTTGATCAAAGTATTTAGCACTTTCAAGTCAATTGACTTGAGAATGCAACTCATTAACAAGCTTATTGAATTATTGACAAATGAAGTGGCTATTGATATTGATGCTATGGATACCTTACAACTGTTGAGTATCGACAACGAGCTTTTCATCATGGCATTGGGCAACGTTCAGTTGAATTCCCAGATGCCTGAACAGGGCATTGTTAAGAGAAGAAGAAGATCTTCCAACTCCACCAAACAAGCAATGGCCAGAGACGATATCAACGATATGGCTTCGGCTCATTTGAAGAAGTTGACCATTATTTTGGATGTTTTGGAAAAGAACTTGAGACACGAGAACGCCAGTGGTGCTGACCTTGCCCGTCCAAACTTACTCCAGGCTTTGTTCAGAATTTTGACTGACTTGGACTATTTGGGCAACGACGGTAACTTGCCAGTGTTGTATGCCCAAGAGACCTTGGCCTCATGTATGTTCTTGAGCATTGTGTTGATGAAATCAAGCGAGAAGACATTCAAATTTGACTCCAACTCCATTAGAGCCGACTTAATTGTAAACTCCATCAGATCATCCCAATCTCCTCAGGTTCAAAACAGATTGTTATTGGTGGTAGCTGAGTTGGCATCATTGGCTCCTGAGATTATCTTACATTCAGTCATGCCGATTTTCACCTTTATGGGTGCCCACACTATCAGACAAGATGACGAGTTCTCAAACTCAGCCTTGCAACAAACCATTGCGAAGGTGATTCCAGCATTAGCCAAAAATGGTGGTTCGTCTATAACTAGCGAAATTGAGTTTTTGTTGACCAGTTTCGTGGCTGCTTTCCAGCATATCCCAAGACACCGTAGAGTCAAGTTGTTTACCTCATTGACTAAAACCTTGGGCTATGACAAGTCATTACACGCGCTCTTGTTTTTGATGGGTCAACAGTATGTTAACAACCACAACAAAAACAAGATTAGCGAATGTGATGCTGTTTTGGAGTTCACTTCGTCTTTCCTCAAGGGCTTCTCGGCTCACGAACAGTTGCTGGGAATTGAAGGATTCTTTGAATTATGGGACCAGATGCCTATTGCTCAAGTAGAACCAAACTCGACCGAGTACACCCAGTTGAGCTCTAGATCAATCTTTGGTATTTCCATCTTATCGTTGAGCGACGACGGATTATCGGTGATGAAGTCGCAACTTTTAAAGTTCATCGGAAATGTTTTGAGCAAAGACACTTCTCTGAACTACAATGGAGTTTCTTCTATCAAAATCAAGGTTGCACTCGTTTTGTTAGATAGTAAGGTGCCTGAAGCCGAAAAGACCGAGGTTTTGAACGGTTTTAGAAACACGACCTCGTTTATCTTGTCTGCATTGGAAGCTTTCACCAACAAGACTGTTAACAAAGATGTGGCTACCAACTTGTACGATATCTTAGCCAACTTCTTGGACTTGTTACCATTGAACTACTTTGTCGACTCGATTATTGACTCACTCAATATCGAAAAATTGGCAGACCCATTGTCCATCAAAATCGCTCGTAACTTTGCCATCTTATCGGCCTTTAAGTTCGAGTCCGAATTAAACAGTGTCAACAATGTGGACGAGTTGATTCAGACCAGTATCTTGAACCAAATGTTGCCAGTATTGATTGACGGAATCAAGAAGAACATCGATCTTGAGTTACAACAGTCGTATCTCAACACTTTCGCTACTATTGTCAACAAGTTTGGCTCTTTCGCTTCCAAAGAATTGATGAACACTGCCAACTCCAAGATCTTGATTGACTCTTTGGGCCCAATCACTTCTGCAAACGGTTTACTAAGCGAAGTTCCTGAACTTATTATCTCCTCCATTAACTCTATCACTGCTGTGGTCAATACTTTGGGAGTCAAGACCATTGGGTTCTTCCCAAAAATCGTTCCTCCTGCTCTTAAGATCTGGAAATCGACCACTGAGGTTACAGAAGAGAAGGAGTTGGAAGCAGCTAGACTTTTGCAAGCTTCGATCATGATCTTGTTATCGTGCTTGATCAAGAAGATTCCTGCCTTTGTCACCAGCTCTTTGGACTCAATTTTGATCACTATATTATCCAGTGATCTCATTGAATCTTCAATCAGATCCAACGTCTTGAATTTGATTGTAGAACACATGGATTTGTCTGCGGTATTGAAATCATTGTGTAGTATTTGGAACAACAAGAAGTTCTACGAAAACGACAGTGCTGCTAATCTTGGGTTATACTTGAACACTCTTCAACTTACTATTGATAAGATCGACAAAAAGTCGGCTTCAAGCCAATCCACCTTGTTCATGAAATGGTTGATCCAAGCCTTCGAATTCAGACACTACTCTGAAAGTGCCGGAGAAGGTAAAACTGCCAAGTTTGACAACAACACCATTCAAAGGCTTGAAAGTTCTTTCTCTTCCTGTGGTATCAGTTATGTGATGAAGTTGAACGACAAAAATTTCCGTCCATTGTTTGCCAACTTGGTCAGATGGGCTATTGATGGAGAAGGTTCCAATTTGTCATACAATACCGAAACTTCAAGATTGCTTGCGTTCTTTAGATTTTTCAACAAATTACAGGAGAAGTTAAAGAGTATCATAACTTCTTACTACTCCTACTTGATGGACCCAGTCTCGTCTATCTTGAAGAGATTCGCCAGCGGAGAATTGGTCGACACCAACTTGAGAAGAATCATTTTGAACTCGTTGACATCATCCTTTAAATATGACCAGGACGATTATTGGTCCCAACAAGGAAGGTTTGACAGCGTTTGCGAGCCATTGTTGTCACAGCTCTCCAACATTGAAGAAAGTATTGGTAAGTACTTGGTCAAATCCATCGCCTCTTTCGTTACCAATGTATTCTCTGAAGAGTATAACGAGACCTTGGTACATGGCCTTATCAAGTACATCTCTAACGAAAACGATCTGAATACTTCCAAGTGCAAGGTTTGGGCCATTAGAACCTTGAGAACAATCTTCCAAAAGATGGGCGAACAATGGTTGACATACTTGCCTACCTTGATTCCATACATTGCAGAATTATTGGAGGACGACGACGAAGAAGTTGAGATGGAAGTCAGAGGCGGTCTTGTCAGGGTTATCGAAAATGTATTAGGTGAACCATTAGACAGATACTTGGACTAAACAAAATATATCTTATATAATAATAGAAACGTTACAAGGACTGGTGTCTAGCGCAATTTGTAATTCGTAAATTATATCCTAACTGTTAAACATGGCACGAGATCGTCGTATCACATACAATTTATCAATACTATCTATTTCAATCAAAAAGTTCCCCACATTTTGAAAATTTGTAGGTTTTTTTTTTTAAAAATACTATAATTGCGCAATCTTTAACAGCATGAAGATATTAACACCTCAATGAAATCCAAAGCCAGCCCCGTATCTACTCTACTTGTTCACCCAACCCTTCTGCTTAGTGCTCGTCCTATAGATTGGGAAAGTTGCATCCGGGTTGCGAAATACGAGTTCCACGGAGCGTGCGCCCACCATACTGGAAAGTTCTTCACTCTTCTACGATCACTTCGAAAACCAATACTTTAAAGTCAACGCATATCCAGTGTCAGAATTTATCACTACAAAGTAAAATGGTATGTATAATTACCTTTGAGGACCAAGCAACATGTGTTAAGGCATGACCTATCCAAGCATTACTAACAGTCTAGTCTCTTTTGAAATCTGCCCAATCTTTAAAGCCATTGTTTGACCGTGTCTTGGTCCAAAGAATGAAGCCAGCCACTCAAACTGCTTCCGGTATCTTCATCCCAGAAAAGAACCAAGAAAAGTTGAACCAAGCTACTGTTATTGCTGCTGGTCCAGGTATGACTAACACCACCACCGGTGAAATCATTCCAACCTCCGTCAAGGCTGGTGACAAAGTCTTATTACCAAACTTCGGAGGTAACCCAGTCAAAGTCGGCGAAGAAGAGTACTTATTGTACACCGACAAGGAAATTTTGGCCAAGATCGAAGACTAAATCCTAAGTAGTCACTTGTAAATATATGATCCTGTACCTGCTTATATAATCAGCCATATGACTCTCTCGTGAAACTGAATGTAAGTACTGCATAACAAATACTGCACACAGGTCCGGCAGTCACTGGGATTAAAGTTAACAGGGAAACGCCACGACAATAGACTGGAAATCCAACGGATTAAGTAGTAGAAACAGTTGTGAAAACCACCTTTACGTATATTAAGACGCCAGAATAAGTACTGCGAGCATAATTTAACAATATTGTTTGTTCATTACGCCGATCCACTCATAGTAGCACAGAAAGAGGGGCTCATATAGATACCAGCAATGTCATCCGCAACATCGTCAACAAAACCAGGAAATAACTTTGCCCAGTTCAAACTAGTTCTTTTGGGTGAAAGTGCGGTTGGTAAATCGTCAATTGTTCATAGATTTGTCAAAAATACCTTCGATGACTTGAGAGAGTCCACTATCGGAGCAGCATTTTTGACCCAATCGATCACATTACCGGAATCCCAGACCACTATCAAATTTGAAATATGGGATACCGCTGGTCAAGAAAGATACAAATCTTTAGCGCCAATGTACTACAGGAATGCCAATGCTGCCCTTTGTGTCTATGATATCACCAGCAAGGCATCGTTTGCTAAAGCTCAAGACTGGATTAAAGAGCTCAAGAAACAGGCCCCAGACGGAATTGTTATTTCTTTAGTAGGAAACAAGAGTGATTTGTCGGATCAAAGAGAAGTTGGTGAACAAGAGGTTGACGAATACATCCAACAAATAACCGAAGACGGCACCAAGATCGTTTCTGCCGAGTGTTCAGCCAAAAACGGAGATGGTGTTTTGGAAATATTCAACAAGATTGGTAGAGCATTGCCAGTTGAAGAGGCCATCAGCGGAAACAGCAATAGAAACAGAGCCGCAGGAAGGAGGCCCGGTGGGGTTGATTTGGGAAGAAACAACAGACTGCAGCCCCAATCATCTGGCTGTTGTTAATTTCCTTGGAATCTCACTTAATAATCAGGCGTCCATAGTGTTTAAAGCCTATGGATTTTCTACATCAGAACCGGTAATCACGGACTTTGCATTTGCCAGGCCCAATATATCTGTGTAATTTGCCTGGCTGGTGCTGGTAAATCAGGTTGATAATTTTGGTCTGTTCCTACTGATCCTTGGCACGCAACCGAGTTCATATTTATTTCGTTTATACAATTTACAGAGCCACATAAACTTTAGTTCATACTGATTTGTAGCCATGGTGCCTTGCTTTGCCGGGTAACCTCGCTGCACGATTTGGTGATGCCCTTCGCACAATTTGTGCAATGCACGACCCAGTTTGAGTCCGCTACAAATTTGAAAAAAAATTTTCACTTTCACCATTTTCTCTTTATCATTATACACACATACAATGTCTGCTCGTCCTCAAGTTTCCGTTGTTTCCGCCAAGGGTGAACAAACCTCCACCCAATTGCCATTACCAGCTGTTTTTGCCTCTCCAGTCAGACCAGACCTCGTCCACTCTGTCTTTGTTAGAGTCAACAAGAACAAGAGACAAGCTTACGCTGTCTCCGAAAAGGCTGGTCACCAAACTTCTGCTGAATCCTGGGGTACTGGTAGAGCTGTTGCCAGAATTCCAAGAGTTGGTGGTGGTGGTACCCACCGTTCCGGTCAAGCCGCTTTCGGTAACATGTGTCGTGGTGGTCGTATGTTCGCTCCAACCAAGACTTGGAGAAAATGGCACGTCAAGGTCAACCATAACGAAAAGCGTTATGCCACTGCCTCTGCCATTGCTGCTTCTGCTGTCACCTCTTTGGTTTTAGCCAGAGGTCACAGAGTCGAACAAGTTAAGGAATTGCCATTGGTTGTTTCTAACGAATTCGAATCCGTTACCAAGACCAAGGAAGCTGTTGCTGTCTTGAAGGCTGTTGGTGCTCACAAGGATGTCATCAAGGTCATCAAGTCCAAGAAGTTGAGAGCCGGTAAGGGTAAGTTGAGAGGTAGAAGATTCACTCAAAGAAGAGGTCCATTAGTCGTCTACGCTCAAGACAACGGTATTGTCAAGGCTTTGAGAAACGTCCCAGGTGTCGAAACCTCTGACGTCAAGCACTTAGGTTTGTTGCAATTGGCCCCAGGTGCCCACTTAGGTAGATTCGTCGTCTGGACCCAAGGTGCTTTCGAATCCTTGGACTCTGTCTACGGTTCCGACTCCACCAAGTCTATCAAGTCTGGTTACGCTTTGCCAACCAACATCATCTCCAACACCGATGTTGCTAGATTGATCCACTCTGCTGAAATCCAAGCTGTCGTTAGACCAGCTGGCCAAGCCACCCAAAAGAGAACTCACGTCTTGAAGAAGAACCCATTGAAGAACAAGCAAGTCTTGTTGAGATTGAACCCTTACGCCAAGACCTTCGCTGCTGAAAAGTTAGGTTCCAAGAAGGTTGACCAAAAGAAGCTCAAGCCATCTGCTGGTCAATTCGCCAAGGTCTTAAAGA
The DNA here is from genome assembly GCA_030585145.1 of Suhomyces faveliae. Taxonomy (NCBI): domain Eukaryota; kingdom Fungi; phylum Ascomycota; class Pichiomycetes; order Serinales; family Debaryomycetaceae; genus Suhomyces; species Suhomyces faveliae. Next base: position 36,969 of record JAJMBY010000048.1, on the reverse strand, counting down.
ACTAAATTTAGTTCAAGACTAATACAATACCTTAAAGATTTATATACTATGCGCCATTGAAATCTAATATATAAGTTTGAATTAAATTAAAATGTAGAGCAACAAACTTAGCTGATTGATGGTGAGTTTATTGAATGCTTAGCTTACAGTACTGAATGATTGACTTGTAGAGCTTGTGCACTAGATAATGATACAACTGTGTGTTACTAGTTTTTTTCGTTTTATTCGTTGTGATATTCACTAAAAGTATTTAAAATATTGACAGAAACTAAATGGAACATAGAGAAGGAAAAATGTTGTACACGTATTGAAAATTATATCATCATGACGAGATCGGTGGCACAACGTTGACCTTGAAAAGGTTTTCTCCTGCCAGATTCTTTCCAATAACGTTACCACGGGTGTCGGAGTATTCACAAATGGTATATTGTTTCCATGCGTTATTACATATAACCCTAGCACAACCAACACGCGAAGTAGACTTCCAAACAAGCTGGGTAAAATGACCGGTTGCTTCAGAGAACCCAGGCAGGTTGTAGTTGTAGTCTTTGATTTCGTCGTACCAGGCATCAACAGGGCTCTTTCCTCCGGAATAACCTGCGGCCAAGTTTTCACCGTATGGCCCACCCGAATGGATCAATTGGACATTATCACAAGAGAACGCTTTTTGGGCATAGTCCAAGGAGTATTGGGCCAAGGAGTCATCCCAGCTTAAAGCCTGGACTCCGTGAAGAGCTCTCTTGATGTTGTGCTCATCCAAGATGTCCGAATTGTATTGTTGATCGTTGTTGAAATTCGAGGCACCAGTTGGAGTGGCAGAAGTAGAAGCAGGAGCAGAAGTAGTTGAACTAGATGACGTAGTTGGAGATGGGGTTGGAGATGGGGTCGAAGTTGCTAAGGTCAAGGTATAGAATGGAGTTGTAGAGACGAGTGGTGCTGCTGGAGCAGTGCTCGATGACTTTGGAGCTGTCACCGTTGACAAAGTGGTTGGTGTATAAGTTGAAGAAGTGGAAGTTTGAGGAGTGGAAGTTTGAGGAGTGGTGGTTTGAGAAGTGGTGGTTTGAGGAGTGGTAGCTTCAGGAGCTGGAGCAGCGGAGGTGGTTGGTGCTGGTGGTGGAGTAGAGGTTGTGGTTTCTTGAGGAGAAGAAGGCTCTTGTGTAGCAGCAGTTGTTGTTTCGGGTTCTGGGGCAGGCGTGGTTTCCTGTGGAGCAGGTGCTGCTTGTGTAGTTGTTTCTTGCCCTGGAGGAGGACCGCCCACAGTTTTGACTATTGTTTGAATTTCAACGACAGTGTTGGTAGTGTAAGTTTTCCAGTCCGTCACAGCAGGAGCTGTGTGGTATCTGGTGATGACACCAGCTAATACTGGTGTGGTCGATAATATTAAAGGAACGAACGCTATTCTCATTGTGCTTTTTTTAAAAGAGTGTGGTAATTGGCTGCAAAAAGTAGTGAGTGTGGTGGGTTAAAGAATGACTAGGTTGAAGAACCAATTGTGAGTTAGCTTATGCTGAAAGAGTGACTGGATTGAAAATACTTTGAATCTTGACTAGACAAAACTTGAAAGGAATTACAGCATATTTAAACTCTTTGGTCAACTACATCATCTGGCTACTTGATGACAGGAATCTGCACGCCTCCAGATCCTCGATTGTCATAGCCCTAACGACTACCCTATAGAGACTTTGACAAGCCATTGTAGCCTCGTAAATTGCTTCTACATGCTGTATTTTTTCCAGCATTCGTCCTATATAGGAAGTTGGTTTCTCATCCAGCTCGGAAAGGTTGCTTACTCTCCAGAACAGTCTTAAACCAGCGCAGCAATTCCCAATCGGGAAGGCACTCAGCATATCACGTGTCATGCTCGATGGACGCTGGCCGCACGCAAAGCGGCACACAACCCAATGGTTGCCAGCGCCTTCCTCGGATACGTCACACGTGATAAGAGCGTGATACGCGCAACAGTGCCTTGAATATGCTACGCTCACGGGACATCGGCACTCCCCACTTACAATTACGATATTCACGCGCAACCCTTACAAGAATAAAACTGCAAACAAAGCGTCAGATCATTTTACACGTTACGCTGCTACACGAAGATTGTCCCATGGATAGGGGCGAGCGGCACAGGAAATACCAGATTTTCCACACTATTAGGGTATATAATTCATAGCCTACAACTACTGACCAATATATCATCCTAGAACTCTATCAGCTTTTTTTTGCATACTGATCCTTTTCATCCGGTGGCTTGAAATTTTCAAAAAGTTGGCCAAAAAATAGACGGGATCACCAATCTCTACATATTATATTTTCACGTCGTTGAAATTACGTGTTCATTGCATACCACAAATTAGAAGCTTGTTTGACATTGTTATCCACCCGAAAACATTTCACATATTCAAACTGAATCACAAAGCATCATTCATCTAAAACAGTACGTGACAGCCATATCATTATTTTGCTCTGCAATCTCCACATATACTGATTGCACTGAAACAGAAATTTATCATTAAACCTAAATCAACTTTTTATTTGAATTGCATTACAACCTTATATTACGGGTAATTCGGCTTTATATAATTTTTCATTTCTATAATGCTCAAAGGACTTAGAAAGAAGGCCTCTATCCTTCTGTTGAACCTGACAGCACCTCCTGTCAACCTTGATCCTTCTAAGCAAGATGCGTCCAACTATCTCAAGATTCTTAACCAAGTTCTGGATTTCGAAATAGCCCTCAAAGCCATGGACTATCTTCTTGATGATAGAACTGAAGAGGGAATTAAACTCTTGAAGGTGTCGTCGGATAATCAAAAGGCCAACAGACCCGAACAGCCTTCATCAATGTTCGTTTTAGCATTGGGTGTCATGGAATTCATCGAAGCCACTCTTGGTTTCGAACCCGAACTCATAGAAAAGGCCCATAAAACATTAACGGCATCCGAATCAGCATCGTTGGTTAATGTGAAATACAACACCAAGTATCAAATATCAACTTCCAACATTTATCCGCCGGGAACCGAGCTTCAGGTCATTTATGCGGAACTGACGTTGTTGAACGCTCTTTTGATGTTGTTGACAGAAAACAGTGGAGTCATTGAAGGTGCCAAAGCATTGTTTAAGCTTCGTAAGGCGTACCAGACGTTAGACTTCATCTACAATAAAGTCAAGGAACTGGAACCAGTTTTTAACGCCAATTTGGAAAAGTTGAAAAACGCCTCGTCTTCAAAGAGCTTGAGTGCAGTTGATTTGCCTGGATATCAGAATGACAAATTACAGGAGTCCTCTTCTTCGTTGCCTGAAGACTTGAAATTGATCAAAGAGTTGGAGAGGGTCTACGAAATGAGAAAATCAAGAATTGAAGGAACCAATTTGGGTAATCAGCATTTGAGTCAAGTAGACTTGTTCAAGTCAGGCGATGATTCTCACAGTGGTAAATCATCAAGAAAGAGCAGCCAGTATTTGGATAAGGTAAACTATCTACCAGGTTCTGATTCAGAAATTGCCTCTCCCGATTCCGGCATATCTTCCCCTAAGCCAACTCAATCCTTGAAATCAAACAAGTCATCAGGAAGATCTTCTCCTAAACTTTCCGCTCCAGGAATCCTGCCTGCAGCCCAAAGACAGCCTAGTCCAAGACCTTCATTTCAAAACTCTCAGTTTGCTAGAGATGCTATTGATTCCGAGGATGACGACGAATTTGCAGATGCTTTGGATGAGCTTCCAGGTCCAGTGGATCTCAAATCCACCCATAGTATTTCAAAGGTTAGTTTGGGAGCTAAATCCGCTTCAGCCACCCGAGATTCGTTTGGATACGACCAAGGTCAATCTACTATTTCAAACGATAGTGTCTCACACGATCTTGGATTGGGTAAGATTGACAACTCGTTTCCATCTACATCTTCGTCCATTTTATCTACCCCAAGTATTTCAACCCCATCGACTACTTCTGATAATCATCTTCACGTTTCAACTATCGATGAATTCATCCATTCTGGTGTTCAGCTTTGCTTTGGTATTCTTCAGGTCGTCCTTTCTTTGATTCCTCCAGCAATCGGAAAAGTCCTTTCAATCGTTGGTTTTAAAGGTGATCAACAGGCAGGACTCAAGATGCTTTGGAAAACTGCCATTACTAGCAGAAACGTTCACGGTGATTTGGCATTTCTCTTTTTGTTGGTATTCTATGATGGACCAGTTCAATTCATTGATTTTGGTTACCAATTACCAGGCCACGAAGATCAAAACGTCAAAGATGTAATTTCCATCGAGCAGAAAGCTAGTATCAGCGATGAGGAACTTGAAAAAGTCTTGAGTAATCCCACATTGTATACACCTCAACTATTGGTTAAGGCTAGAAAGTTCTTCCCTCATAATGCATTATGGATTTTGCAAGAAGGTCGTACTTTAGCTGCCCAAGGAAAATTGGCCCAAGCGATCCATACGATGCAAAGCTTCACTGATAACCCTTCGAACGTTATTCAAATGCAGCAAATCGAAGCCTTGTTAATTTTTGACAGAGCCATGCTCTATGTGTTTTATCATGACTTTGTCCAGGCTGCCAGAGACTTTGTCCATTTGATTGATATCAACTCGTGGTCTAAAGGTGTCTACTTGTTCATGGCTGCATCCTGTTATCTTGAACATTATAGAATGATCAAAATGGGACTCGTGGAAGTGCCAGAAGCCTCCAGGGCCGAAGAATTGCAAAAGTATGCCGATCTTGCCAAAACATACTTTGATTTGGCTCCAACTTATGTTCCTGGTCATGGTATTAATGCGGAAACCAAAAAAGGAGGTCTTGGTGGTAGCAATAAGCAAATGCCATTCGACAAGTTTTTGTTGAGAAAGTTGAAGCATATCGAAACGTGCCAAAAGTATCATCCTGACTTGGCTTTCATTGATTGCATAGGTACGTCTATCATTCACGAACTTATGTACTTTTGGAATGGTTACAACCGAATGACTTCACGCGAACTTAATTTGACCTTGAAGTTGTTGGGATATTCGGCCAGAAAGGGCTGTCCATATTCTGCCAACACAAGTTCTGTCACTTACACAAAAATTGAAGAGACCGTGGATGAGGCCATGATTAGATACTTCTTACAAGGTATTACATTGAGATCCATGGGTCAAGTTTCTGAAGGGTTATCATTGCTTGATACTGAAGTGATTTCTAAATACGTGATTTCCGACTATCCCCAATTCAAGTTTCATAAAATGACCCACAGTCCATACTTGTATCCAACAGCATTAGGCGAAAAGGCTATGTTTGTGTGGAATCTTCGTACTTCGGTAGATGGAGAGCTTAATGTCAAGCAGGTTGTTCTGGAGTGTAGAAACTGGTTGAAGAAGGGAAATGAAGTGGGAGAAGGTGACTACGAATTGAGCAACAGAACCGGAATGAGACTCAAGGCCTCGATCGACCGATTAGAGGATATTGCATCCAAAAACTAAAGGAATACCCCGTTAACAATTAGATATAGTATTTAGAGAGCGACGTGTAGAACATGCCGATACTATTAAGACCCTTTTGTAGCTAATTGAAGTATGAGTCAACCATTCTGTCAGCCACGTTGAATCTGAAGCAAAGAGTTATGAACCAAAGTATCCCTAATACCGGTAAAATGCCTGCTAGCACGATCATCTGCAAAATATGAACGGGGTCTGACCTGGCTGATTTTGCGAGGCCAGAATTCACATTCAATGGCAAAGAACTGAAGCCATAAAGCGAAATGACAAAGTAGTAGCCGACAGAACCAAAGTACAATGAGTTTCCAAGCAATAATGAGAAGATGGAATTTTTGATTCTCAAAACCGGCAACAAGAGAAATTGAAGTACGTATAACAAGCACCAAATGACAAGAAACGAATTGCAATGGATATCGAAGCAAAAGCCCCATTCAATATAATTGACGTTCAGCCTGCTGCCAATGGTGAAAGGTCTACCGGTGACGAAACTGGAATTAAACACCTTATTAGTGACGAACCAACTAATAGTTGCTATCAAGAACCCGGTGAGATAGAAATCAATCAATACCATGTAGACGATCAAACGAAGAATGTCGACCAAGTTGGGTGAATAAGCGAGTCCCCATGCAATAGCACTGATGGATAAAAAGCATGTAACCAATATCAAAAACGAAGGGTCGTCCCGAGTATAGCTCAGTTTGGTGCCATTTTTAGTCTGTTGTTTGTAGTAGTAATGACCTCTATACATTTTTTTGGGGTTTATGATCAAGTGAAAGATCTCCCATGTAGCAGTTTCAAAGTCCAAGGTGGTAGGTTTGAATAACCTTTTGAGCATGACTTTTGTACGGCGTAATCGATTGGACAATGAGCTTGGATATGTAAATGTGTTTGAATTGGAAGACGGGAACGTCATGGAGGATGCTGTTGACACTATAGACCCAGCTACCGATCCCCCGCCATTGAGACCACTTGGGTTTCTCACCAAGCTGGGTGTTGCAGAGGACGGATTGACTTGTGGAAACAAATCCTGCGTACTGTAAGGAAGCTGCGATCTTTTGCTCATGCCGTGGTCAATATTAAACACTCTGGATCGTTGTCAATTTAGTAGAGTGTATATGTGGAGTCACGTGCCGCGGTAGATTTAAGAAATCATGTAAGTGATAGTAAGCAAGCAACAGTACTAACCATGGAGCAGAGAAGAACAGAAGGTGGAAGCCAAACCGTAACACAAGAGGCAGCTCCAATACTTAGGCTACGTAATGGCCAACAACAAGAACGCCCTGCCCGCACTCGGCCTGGCGTGAGGTGGACCGAAGAGGTGGTGGACAATGAGCACATGAATAAAAAGAAGTCCAAGATATGCTGCATATTTCACCCACAGCGAGAGTTTGGAGAGGAGTCAGGAGATTCGTCGAGTGACTCGTCAAGTGATTCGTCTGAAGATGAAAATGAACCAAAATCAAAGGATCAAGAGCATGGAGATCAGGGAGATCATGCAGATCACTGTTGCGATCATGGACATGGAAAGGTAAAGAAAATTAAGAAGAAATCGAAACCAAATGCCTATGAGCGTCAACCCAAATACACCAACGAATCCAAGGTTCCAAAAGAATAGGGAGTCAATAAAGAGTGAGCGAAGTAAAGTATCGATGAACTAGGCAGAAGTAATAGGCTGGATTAGAATTATGACTGGTATTATATATATTTAATGACACATGAAGATATCAAATTTGGAATTAGTAGCAATTTATATTCAGCAGTCGAAAGTTCCGAGAGATGAATTGATCTAGCGAGAGCGAGAATATTAGGAGATTAGAAAAAAAGAAGTAGAGTGCTAGGATGTTTTGTGCATCATGGAACTCTTAACAACTAAACAGAATTCGAGTGAATGATAATGAACGTTTCTTTATTGGAGCAAACCTCGCCAAAGATCTATGTATACTTGTAAAGACTGGTAAAAACTGGTATAATAAGCAATTTATTTTAGTGAAGAATAGTGATAAAATAGTATGTAATTTGTGTTGTTCGGTTCTTCATCAATTTGAATTATACAGGTTTCATGCGACGTCAATTAAAGGTCTATATAGTCGTAATAAATAGGGTTAGTGTTATATCATCTTTCGATATTTGACGGATTAAGATGAACATTTCTCGCTGTAGCAGAGAAATCTGCGTCGCCTTGGTACTCCTTCTCGTCCACTTCTCTGCGCTCGGGATATAGCAAGCTGAGCTCTCTAACCCACATGTTTTGAAGAATTTGGTCCTTGTTTTCCATGTTGACTGGTAACAGTGCAGACCCGGTCATATCGATGGGATCGGAGCGATCTTGCGAGATCCACCAGCCAGGGCCGTTGTTCTTTAGGCGCCGCGCCCGATTCAAATATCCTAGCACCCCCGTGTCGGTTCCCCCCCTCTTGTCATTGGAACTTGAACCGAACCGAAGCCTGATGGATGTATATTGAGAAGTGATGGTTTCACATTGGATTCTGACACTGTAAGAGCTCAAGTTTGAATAAAAATTTTGGGTCTTTTGGGAATTGTTGCTGTGCCCCATACTTGCTAACGTAACTCCCGAGTCGAACGAATGAAGTTCCTTGTAGTCAAGAATCTTTTGCTGTGTTCGGCTGGGCTTGGCAGACTGGACCTGCGTAGACCCGAACTTATCGACAAATGTACTTTGGAATGCATTGATATCAGTGATGATTTGCTGGATATTGGACGTGTCTGTTCCAAGGTCAATGTTGGAGGTATCGGTCGCGCCAAATCCGTTCTGGCGGGCACCGCCGTCTTCCACATCATGGTCATGCTCATGCTCATCTTCAGAGTCATCGGACTCACTTTGGTACCTTGATATGTTGCTAGAGGAGATGTGGCCCGAAGCCTGGGCTGAAAATGAAGTGGCCCTGGTATCTGGTTTGTCGTGAGAGAACATCGGGACCAACGAATGCATGCTGTTGTGGGCCATTGATACCATATTAGACATGCGGGACAACACTGACTTATGCGCCAGTTTCGAGTTAGCGGTATTGGTCAAAGAAGGATCAATATCAAAGGGCTGGTGAGGGTCTCTGGAGGGTCGATACTTGAGGTCACTGAACGAGTTATCGGTGTTGGGCATGCATTGATTATTGGGCTGACTAATAGGAACGTTGGGCATGGCCTGATTGACAGGAGGACGTCTTACATTGTATTGGTCCTGGAGCATTGTGAGCGGTGATATACTGCTGGTCGCTTCCTCGGGCCGGTCGGTGGTGTTTGCAGCCGGACCCGAGTCTTGTAAGGTAAAGGAGTTCCATCTTTTGAGTTTCGGTGCCTTTGCTGGGCCTGAAGTTGGCGCTAATGTTTCCACCATAGGGATGTTTCGTTGCAGCAAGCTGTGGGAAGATGCAGAACGAGGGGGTAAGTTGAGTTTGAGGTGATGGTTTTGGTTGATGGCAGTGTGGAGCAAGCCTTTGGACCGCCTTTTGTCGGAACGACTACCATCACGGCTGGAGCGCAGGCTGTTCCGCCTGTATACCTCTTCTCGACCACGCTCGTCGGGTGCTGTCTCACTCATACTGATCTGTCTCTACCTTCAAATCGTCCAACTGTTATCGCATTTTAAAGATAAGGTCACGTGCGATATCAAACCTCGAGCGTCATCAAGCCGCGGCGAATACTTTCATCGGCGCCGTCAATCAAGGTGCGCTGGCGCAACTCAATGGTCTTGCTTAGATTAATAATCTTAATCTTACTTTTCATGATTAAATTGACGATATCAGCCTCGACCTTAATGCTAGTTGAGATAATCTTCTCACATATCTCCGAAAGGTCCTCAACGGTTTTGTTGAGGTAATCCTGATTGTTTTCAAAGATTTCCTGGAAGTTGGATCCGGCCAAGTAGTAGGCAAAGCAATATGTCCACTTCAAGGTTTTACGTCCGTTGGACAACGCGCGTATGGCATCTGGCAAGAACTGAATATCGCTCCACGCGATATTTTTAACAGTCTCGTCCTTGCGGAGATTTTCAAGGTACATCACCGCGATCGAGTTAAGCTGTTTCAACACCCGGAGATCTCCTTTCATGGAACTTTCCTGAATAGTAAAACGACGATAAAAGTGTAGGTATCTCTGAAGTGTAAGTTTACTCTTGCTTTTCTTTTTTTCCAACTCCACATCTTGCGGCTGGAACTTGTTACACTTGTAGTAGCTATTGTTGTGTTCACTCCAGTTCCCTAGACAAACCCAGCAAAACTCATGCAGACAGCTCTGACATGTCATATGGTTGCACCCACCGTTTTTCTCGATAGACAGCAAGCACTTGGGACAGCTTGAGGTATTGGCGTCGATCCAGTTCGCGGTCTCAGAGTCGTCCTGGCACTTTTTGATCCAGCACTTGACCACCCAGCACGGACACGGCAAGTGGTTTTCGTAATTACAGCTGAAACAAAATTCATGGTTGGCGCCGCATCGCACAATCGGCACCGCCGAAATATCGGTGGACCGGTCGTCGATCATGGATTTGCGCATCGACACCACCATTTCTTCAAACGATGTATCGGATCCGGCATCTCCTACAAGCTCGCTGATATTTGTACAGTCGGGTGCAGGACACCACTTGTACACACGACTGGAGTCTATGATGGCTTTGGCGCTGGCTCGCAAAAGCCGGTTTGCGCTCAATGTCTTTTGAATCTTAATTACTGATGTGTCGTGCTCCACTGCGTCTAGTATGGCTTCCACCTCCCGATGGGGAATGGCCAAGTTGCAGTCGGGGATCATGCAGTCGATAATACGTCCGTTGGGGAGCTCGTTGTACACGTATTTATAGTAACAGTTGATGCAGAATTGGTGGTCGCAGGTCAAGGAATACGTGACCGTTGTGTCGTACGTTTCACAGCAGATACTACACAGAAAATCTGTGCTGGTAGACATTTGGTTATTCGCAGATTGTAATGGAAGCCCACATTCGTTCAAAAGCTTAGCCCTGTCATCAAAGTACTCATTTATCACATCCTCAGGTTGCCACCGCTTGCGCTGAAGCATAATCAAAAGGTCGTCTTCGGTGCTGGGGGCAAGCTGACTTGCCTTGAGCTGGTCAAACTTCTCGAGGAAATGGACTTGAACGAATTTATCAAGTGTCCACGAGACGTAATTTGCCGTTCCAGGTTTTCGTGGAGTGTTACCATTGCTCTTGGATTCGCTACCATCCAATTCATCGCTCTCTACCGATCGGTTGTCTGAGAATTCGTTGTCATAGTCACTATCGTATTCGAAGCTGACATCATCGTCTTCATACTGAAATTCTGAATCCGACATTTGTTTGGATCAGAATAGGTAATTCTTGTAAGATCAATCTCTTCTCAATATATCCAACAGCAGGCGTAGTGCATTCTTCATATGGTGGTTCCGTTACTAATCTCTTTGCCTTCGATATATTCACGTGATGCAGCTTATGTAACATCACCCGATAATTTGCACCCATAAGGCAAGTCTTGCATTACCCCCACCCCTGCTCTTTATTGATCATTACTATTAGTATTAGTGCTTTATACAATCTACTTTCTTCTCGTACTTATTATTTCCACTTGCGTTACGATCACATTTTTTCTGCCTTTTGATATTTTTTTGCAATTCTATTACTTTTCTAAATACCTTTGCAACAACGCTTTCTCTTGACTCACTAATTGTTCGATAACTTCCGATTTAGGACTCGACTGGATTTTTGGATACTGACTCAACCTCTGTACACACCAGTCCCTGATCAAACAATTGTGTGTTGCTCTTTTACTTTCATCCTCCAACAAAAGTTGGGTGATATTCTTGATCAACTTTCTCTCCTTCTTGGTAGAAAGAAAATCCATCTTGAATTTCCGGTAGTCCAAATCAACCAAATTCAAAACTGCATACGTTTGAGGTGTGCATTCGCTGTTATACTTAATGCGTGCGGACAACGGCCATGATTCAGCGTCTTCAACTTCGTTTTCGCAGTCACCAGACTCGCACCCATCGTCCTCACACCCTTCGTCGTCACAACAGCTGGAACTAGCCAGTTCACGCTCAGCAATTAGCTGGTTGACAATTTCAAATCCAATACTTTCGTACCATTGAAGCTTGAGATCAATTTGCTTTTGCTTTTCTTTGGTCAAGCTACCCTTGACCTTTTTAACGTACTTGAAGATTTCAACCAGGAGAAGAATAGAGTCATTGATGTTGTCTTCAGTAATGAACCCATACTTCTGGAGAAGATATGCATTTGAAAGCTCATTCCCGTAAGAGTTAAACACCTCATGGCCGTCTTCAGCTGACGTAGGCTTGACAAGAATCACGTCGCAACATTTGGAACTTTCAGACAATTCCTTTGCCAAGTCGTCTTTGGCACCGTTGATCTCTTCAGTTTCTTCTTCTCCATCCAACGACACTGTAGATTGTTCATCCGGATCTTGGTCAGTTTCAGCTTCCGAGTCTGAATTTTCTCCATCGTTTTCTAGTTCGGCTTCCATTTTTTCAATATACTCCATGGTGATTTCGGTGAGAGGTTCTTCCTCTTCCTCCGGTTCTATCATTTCCTCTTCTTCTTCCTCGTCCCCTTGTACTTCACCTTCCTCAGAATCACTAGAATCACTAGAACTATCTTCGTCGCCGTTTAGTCCATCTTCGCTTGCATCATCTACATCAACATCTGCGCCTTCCTCCTCTTCGTCTTCTTCTATTTCTTCGGTATCACTTTGCATGTCGCTGTCTTCGTGGTCACATTCATCCTCTCCACAATCCTCACATACACTACCATCACATACAAAATGAATGTTCTCCATGCCTGTAACCTTTCCATTTTCCAATTGGGGTCTCTTGTGGTTGAACAAATCAGCCCCGGGAACCATGGCTAAATCGTAGTAGTTATCGATCTTGAACGCTCTTGATATCACAGATTGGATCACTTGTCCGAACTTCAAAACTTTGACAGAATCAGACGAGCTGCCTTCCTCTAGAAGTGTAGGAACTTGACATAACTGGCTATTGGTTTGGGCAAACTTGATACTTTCATTATAAAACTCCATCAATTCTTCGTCATTCAAGAGGTTGAGCAAATCGACTTCCGTGTTTTTAAGGTTCTGCTTATCAGCTTCGCTCCAAAGACATATTGGAATACTGGAACTATCGAAATCAATCGAGTTCAAGTAATCAAACCAGGGAGACTTGGACTCAAGTGACAATTCGTAGATCACTGCGAGAATTAAACTGAACATCCCACTGGATAAATCGACATTTTCAAAGTCATAGTCGACTTGCAAGTTGTATATGAACGAGTTCTTGGCCGACAACAAGTTTGACTTAGGGATTCTAAGCAAGAGTGGATCATCGTCAAATTCGGGTGCTTCGTTTGGGGTGTCTTGTGGAAGGAATACTCCAATTCCCCCGTATTTAGATGGCGAAACTACCAAGTCTTCGCGCCAATATGCATTGCGATCAAGCCAGACCTTGAGCTCATCTACTCGACTTTCAAATGTGCTCGACATGCTTCTTTATTCTACTAGCCCTGTTAGGGTACTTGCAACCCTAACTGTAGGGCATCACCATATCACATCACGTGAACATCCGGGTAACTCCTCCTCACTGGCATCGCAGCTCCATGCAGGTCGTCAAATTTACTATAAATACTGGCTATTCCCCTGCTCTCCCTTGTTCTGTTCAGTATCATCAGTAGTGGTTATACTATATCTAATATATATAACTATTATTTTATAAAGATCTTTTGGATGACTGGTTGTGTGTCATAGATGTACGTGGCCGGCTCTATCCAAACACCCATAGCTAAGCCCTAGTTGACCTAACTAACAATTAGGCCACAACTAGAGTTTCGTTTCGGTCTTTTAGATTATTACGTTCGTTTACGGCATTTCATGTGTTTTATAAAGTTCTGGTAAATGTGCTGTCTTTGGCAGTGTTATGATTATTCAGATAAAAGCATGGTGCTACATTGTAATTGTAGAACACTCTTTCAAACCTAACCCATACTCTTCTCTGCTTTGACAATAAAGTTCTATTCACCTCACACTTCTTTATTGTGCTGTACGGTAAATTCTGTGGCCAATATAAACACGTGACTGCATCATTAATTCAAAAAATCTTCACCACCGCCATACTAACTACTCCACAACCAAGATGGCCCACAGACTCCTTGTTAATGTGATATTTACCGGTGCATCCGTGTTCGGACGTGCATTCACTGAAGCATACAAGCAAGCAGCCAAAGCTTCTGCTGCCGGAGGTGCAGCTGCCGCCACCAAGGCAAACTCTGTTGGAGGAATTCCAGTGGAGGAAGCATTGAAGATTTTAGATTTGGACAGGAAAGATTTGAATTTGGAAAAGGTGGAAGAGAAATACTCGTATCTTTTTGATGTCAATTCCAAAGAAAAGGGTAATTCCTTCTACTTACAGAGTAAAGTATATTATGCCATGGATACCCTTAAGAAGGAGATAGAGTTTCTACAAAAGCGAAAGGAGGCACAGAAGGAGGAATGAACCTGAAACCAAGACATTGAAAATAAAACATAAAATGACTCCATCTGAACATAACATGAACTCAATACGAACTATTAACTTAAAAGACAGTAAATTGCTTGTCTGGATAATCAATCATTATTTTCTAGCTATAGATACGAATCCATAGCGTCATTGTGTGACTCATTGTATATAGCATAGGTAATTATATTTATACCAAACGTAATTGATGTAGACCTTTGAACGCCCATACAACACCTACGGCTTTGTCTGTTTCTCGTTTATTTTCATGTCTCAAATTAAACGATCGTTTACAAAAAATCAAATTTGAACTCAAAAACAAATTTCAACCCCCTCAAGTGTATCGGTGAATAAAGGAGCTACTCTCACAGACATATAGCGTGCCTGAGTAACCAAGAGCGTAGTATGTCCAACAAAGTCAGAGAAGAAGAGCAGCTTCTTCAGGATGCTTCCACTCTATTAATGTTCGCCAATGTGGCGGCCAAACACCAACACCACCTTCAAAAGCTGCCTGACGAGACCCACAAGTCTGTGCTGTTTTCACCCGTACAGCTGGCTCCAGTACCTCACCAGGCACACGCTCAATCACAGCTGGCTCCACAGCACCAACAACAGCCGCAACAACCAGTTAGCGCTCAAGCTGCACTAGCAACTCTCGTGCAACCACACCACTTATTACCGGTAAACCAAGTACAGAACCAAGTTAGTCAGCACCTGGGTCGTAGCCCCATGACCAAGAATATGGGGACTTCAAATGTTTCTGTGATGCTCAACCCCGCCAACTCGTTGGATTACCCTCCAGCCCACTCGACCCTTCCCTCCATATCAACACACGTTAGGAACCCTTCTGATGTCCAATCACCTTTGATAATACAACCACAAGCTCCTGTACCTCCCACAATACCTCAGTACTCATTGCCGCAACTTGGATCACATCCTTACCTGGCTCAACCGCATCAACCAGTTGCTCCAGTAAACCACCACATGTTTAAGAACTTTAAGAACACTCCTGAACCGGTACAAGTAGCCGCCTCCATAGCGATACCACAGCATGCAGCACCAAATGTAAGCACTCCTCCAGTTCTTAGCGGTGTTCCATCGCGCTCCTCCAGAAGCTCCCTTAGTATTCTTATGAACAGTCCTGAACCTTCAGAGCAACCAAAAGAGGCTCAACATCAAGCTGGCATTAAACAGGAAACACCAGCTCTACCAGTAACTGCACCAAGAACAACCATTCCCAGCCCCAAACCTCTCTCCGGAGCAGCCAACAAGACTCAAAAATCTGTATCTCCTCCATCTAACATCTTGCCGGTCCAAGGAAGTTTCGTACAAGGTCACAAGCGAGCTAAATCAACCCCTGATATGGGAGATAAGAACAAAAAGTCCATTTATTCTCACGTTGCTTCCGGCCCCGTTGAACTTGCTAGAGGAATTAATCTAGAAACTGGTGAAAGAAACAACAATAATGCCAGGATTGCCGCCGCGGCATTAGCCGCAGCAGCAGATATTCCCTTGCCTTTAAAGACCATTCCCCAAGCCACTTCTGTGAAGATTGAAAAAACTGTTTCCAATCCATCCCCTCCACTGCAAAGAAAAGAGGAAGAGACTGAACCAGAAAACGATGACAAGACCGATGACGAAAATACTGACGATGAAAATCAAAAGAGAAACCTGAGTGATGGCATCGCCAGCCCAAAAAGGTTAATATCGCCGCCGGCAAGACTGGCCAAATTGTCTCATATAGCTTCTAGCGACACCAAAACTCTAACGGTGAAAGATTCGAATGTACCTATAGAAGCTTTCAATCCAGTCCCAGTCGTTACACAACCAACAATCACAACAACTGAACCGTTACCAGCAGTCGCCACAACTCAATCAGTCACACCAGAAGTGGAAGTAGCCCCTACAAAACAAGTGGTGGTTGCAACCGAAACAGAAGTGACAGTACCAGTCCTAGAAACGCACACTTTTAAGGTTCCTCCACTTGAAACTTTCAAGGTAGATCCTGACTCGGGATTAATTGGATGTATCTGTGGGATCGAAGACGACGACGGCTTTACTATTCAATGTGATATTTGCTACAGGTGGCAGCATTGTGTATGTATGGGATACAAAACGAACGAGGAGGTCCCAGAGGATGAATATCGGTGCTACTATTGTGATGAAAATAAATGGGGCAAATTCAATGCGGAGGTGTGTCGAGAGGAGACTTTAACTAGATTAGACCTCGATAAATCTGATGATAGGTATGGAGATCAAGACCAGTGGAATGAACAGTACGATCACAAGCAACAGATACATCATGAACAGCGAAAACAACAAGGTATCGAACATTCTCAGTTGCGCGGAGAAGAAGATACTGGTAACTCTACCAGCAAAAGAAAACTGCTGGCAACGGAAAAGCTGGAGAAAAAGAGACGCGTTGAAAAAGACGGTCCTGTTGATCCTTCTGCAAATAAAATCTCCCCTCCCATGTCTGCTGATCATTCTTCAAATTCAACTGTCACGTCAATAGCACCCCATGTGCCTAAAGATATACTACCAAACAAGAACAATGTATTGTTGGAAGATGGCGTGACATCAGAAACGTATCAGTCCATTTATTTCAATCTTCAAGCCAATGATTACAAACGTCCTTCCATTAAGAACCAGTTGGTAAAGTTAGGTGAAGAATTTTACAATAACTTTCTTGCATTACCCAAGGCAGACCAAGCGAAGAAAGAATATATGGGAATTGAGATTATGCCATTATCAAAGTTCAAAGCTATGAAGTTCTGTCGCAAGATATTGCCCAATCTTCAAAAGTATCACCAGGAGTCCAAAATCAACATAATCAAGAAAAATAAGTTCAACAAATTCAAAATTCAGGTCAAACCGTACTCTGAGAGCCAGAAGCAAAAATTCAATGGAATATCCAAACTTTCCTTGTTCATATCAACCTCATCAAGTGATTCATTGGAAGTTCCAAGAAACACCCCAATTATTGAATATCTTGGAGAAATTGATCTATTCGAAAACTATGTAAAGGACTCTATTAGTCAATATGCTTGCTGGGGAACAACAAAGCCAAAAGTTTTGAAGAGTAATATTCAAATCACTGACGACAAAAAAATCGAATTGGTACTCGATTCTAGATTCGTGGGAAATGAATCAAGATTCATTCGTAAATCATGCCCCACCACTAGTAACTGTCAAATCAAAAAGGTGTACATTCCCGAAACAAATAGTTTCAAGTACTTGGTGGTCACATCCGAAGACATTACTTTGAAATCAGACGCCAGCGACGAAGAATTGAGGTTGGACTGGGGGTGGGATCGCTCGCATCCAATCTTGAAGTTGTATGAAAACAATAGCAGTGAAAAGTTCGAAAACTTGACCAATTTAGAGAAATCAACCTTAATCTCATGCGTGGATAATCTATTACATTTCACAGAGTGTGGATGTTCAACTTCGTCCAACTATTCTTCATGTGCAATATTCAAGGTGAAGAAGGCCACATCATATTTGTTGAGATCAACCAGAAAAGCTTCTTCCATTAGCAATGTGAATTTGACCAAGTCCAAGGAAGAATTGGTACTTCCCAAAACAGAAAAGGAATATATTCCATGGGACGAGAGATTGTTACAAAGAGATAGAAGTATTCAAATGAATTTAGTTGTTTCTACTCCTAACACTACAGGAAGTCTGGATAACATTATAGAGCAGTTTGGTAATACTGGATCCAATAATGCAAATGACTATGAAGAGAAAAACGATACGAAGGATGACTCAAGCGGGTTGCAAGACTCCGCATCGAAGAAAGCTTCCAAATTATTCAAAATCCCAAGCAAGCAACAACTTTTCATCAGAAATCAACAGCTTGTTCAAAAATATAAGAGAATGAGTAATTTGAATGAAGACCAAGATAAAGAAGCGGAACTAGAATCGATTGTTGAAAACAATCCTGCTATTGTAAATACATCGAACTTTTCCCTACCAATTCCTATTGTGTCAGATGTTTTAGTGAAGATTGAAAAGTCAATTGACAATGAGCTCAAACCAATACTCGAGGAGGTTGGAACCAAAGCGATATCTAAAAGCATTCCAATTGTCAGCGGCGCCCACTTGCCCACAGGAGAAGCAAGCCCAATCCCAATAGCTGTGGAAAAAACAACTTCAGTTGTACAAACTACTAAATTACCAATTCCGGTTGTTGATGATAAAATGGATATTGAGATTGAGCAACCTTCAGTTCCAGCGTTGAAACCAGAAGCTGAAAAGGTACAACCACCACCATCAAACCAACCCCCAACTACCTTTGTCAAGAAGCTATCATTTGCGGACTACAAGAAGAAGATGAAATAATGACATATTATGTGTAACATTTATAGACATTAAATAATTAATCTATACGCCAACGAAAGGTTACATATGTATATCTGCAAATATGTTGTACGAGCACCTGCTAGCAATGGACAGGGTATAAAAAAAATAATGAAGGATGCGAGGTTCGAACTCGCGCGGACACTGTCCAGTAGATCTTAAGTCTACCGCCTTAGACCACTCGGCCAACCCTCCAATTATATTGAAGTATGTGCTCTGCCAAGCCTTCATGAGATGTTAAACACGGGCCAGTTGGAAAAATATTGAATCACTTCCTGCAATATATATCAATCTGTTGTATGAAGGTAGGCTTATCAACGGTGCACTAAAGATTGCACCTTACAGTATAACTACGTTATGCATATGGATTTGGCTGCGAAAAAAAAATCAAAAAAAATTGCGAATGCACAAATGGCACAACTCTACTCTGCTATCCTTTTTCTCGAGTAGTTTCGCTTGACACTTGTCATTTGTTATGCTGCTGATTCCATACGAATATAAATAGAGGTTTTTTATCTTTATAACAGTTTCTTTCAACTAATTGATTCAGCCTTATCGAACTAACTAAAGATTGATACGATAAAAAAAAACGGCATGAGGCTAAACTATTGTTTGGTATTGGTATTTTTTAATATTACACATTGCTCTCTTTTTAGTAGAGCTCAAGCATTGCCTCTAAAAGAATCGAACAGAACTGAAACTTTCGTCAGCAATGCAAAAGTGCCCTTTCCCAAATGGCTTGAAGAGTTTACTGGATTGAAAGAGTGGCCACAGCTAGATCCACCCTATATTCCATTAGACTTTATAAAGTTTGACACTGTGCCAAACGTACCGCTACATGTACAAGGAGACTGTAATAGTTTAAAGCCAGACTCGTGCTCCTTTGATTGTTTTAACTGTGTGTCATACGATGACGTCTATACATGTCCAAGGCTTTCGCAAACTTTTGATGATGGCCCAACACCTGCAACTCCGCAACTACTCGATGGTTTGAAACAACCCTCTACGTTTTTCACTTTGGGTGTCAATGTTGTCAGCTACCCTGAAACCTATAAAAGGGCCATGTCACAAGGCCATATTATGGGCTCACATACCTGGTCCCACAAGTTTTTGCCATCATTGACCAACGAACAAATAGTTGCTCAAATTCAGTGGTCTATCTGGGCAATGAATGCCACTGGAAATCATTTACCGAAATGGTTTCGCCCACCGTATGGCGGTACTGACGATAGAGTTCGTGCTATAGTTAGACAATTTGGTATGCAAAATGTATTGTGGGATTTTGATACACTGGATTGGAAAATGCTTGAGCCCAAGAATCCGCGAAAAGAGAGTGGTATATATTCTGATATCATTAAATTCAAAGAATCACACGGGGGCAAAGGATTGATATTGGAGCATGATGTTACACCTCGAACCGTTGCTGCAGCAATTCACATATCGAATCAGCTACTTCTGTCACAATACACTGTACCACAATGTGTTGGAGGAATCGAATACATTAAGAAGTTTACTTAATGCGTTGACATCTGAACTTTAAGGTAACTGTAGCACTAATACTTTATATGACCCTATTCTGCTTCAAATATGTTTTCTCTTTAAGCAGCTTATCAATAAATCAAACTAACTAATTGAATTATTAGTAGCAATCGCAATAACCGAAACATAAGCCCCTTTACAATCATTCAGTCTGGAAGTGCTTTTTGCAACATTAGAGTAATACCTCTACTATAAAAGAGCAGCAAATTAAGAACTAATAAATAAGGGCTCTTTGGCCGAGTGGTTAAGGCGATAGACTCAAGTTCTATTATCGTAAAGATGCACGCGTTCGAACCGCGTAGGAGTCATTATTTTTTTAATTTTTTTTTTTGGAATTTTTCATTTTCACACGGCTATCGTCGTCAAGCGCACCCTCATCGACTGACGACTGCGCTGCGTGACTGCGGCTGCCCCAACTACTATTTTTATATGCTGAGGTGTGGATCGTAAACACACAGGCTAAAAATAGGCCATATGGGCAGATGTAGGAAAATATTTAAGGATAATCATGACTGACACTGCCATTGTAGATCATAGTCAACGCTTGATATAATTGAGGCTGAACCCCATGTATGTGAAATCGTGACATCCTCTACACCAAGTGTGCTTTTATAACCCCTTACGTATTCTCGGCAAACTTGACGCGCGGAGGTTCACCAAAAAATATAAAGAGTACTTGAGTAATTGATCAAGTAAGTTTTTAAGGTTTGTTATAGGCTTCAGTGATCGCAAAGGTATGTCATATCAATATCCATACCACAACAAGGGGTCTGAAGAATCCATTACCGAATACTTGAACCCTCCTCATCAAGGACATGGCCAACGTTCAGGTACTTATACGTATGCCCATAGTAATAGTTCAGCCTCGATAAACTTTCAGCATCCAGAACCCGCCTACAACTCCAATCATGAATCGGAGCAGATAGGACGCCGTGCCGTGAGTGGGGCTAACTACCATGATGAGAGACCCTCTGAATATGACACCTTACTGGGCTATTATAATCAAAACAGTTTAGAAAGACCGTCCAACATTTTCAACACATCGCACATCCAGCCACCAAACTTGTCACCCATCAATTCACATACTGATCCGTTCCACAACTCCAACAGTATAAATGACCCTGCAGAGCACTATGAAATGAACCATATGGGTCACCAGAACAACAATTTCCACCAAGCATTTGTTCCTCATGTTTACGAAGACGAAGAAGATGAAAGAGACTACGACCAAAATATTCAATACGACCAGTTTGAAGGTGATCACTACGATTTGAGGACAGTACATATGCCGTCACCGCCCCCAACACCTCCTCCAATGGTGGTACCTGTCGAGGAATCACCATTTGGAGAGGAAATGGAATACGAAGAACCACCTGAAGAAGAACCAGTTAGGGAAAAACCTCCTCAAGTGGGGATTGCTTCGGGTTTGAACGGTCATTTAGTATTGGATTGTCCTGTAGCCACCGAGTTGTTATCGAAATTTCCTGACTATAACCCAAACGAAAAAGATGGTGGATTATCCAGAGAATTTGCCTACATGAGATATACTGCCGTCACTTGTGGACCATCCAACTTTTATCGTGATGGTTATATTTTGAGACCGGTGCATTATCCTATGCCCAGACAAACTGAGCTTATGATTGTTATAACCATGTACAACGAAGACGATATCTTGTTGGCCAGAACCTTGAAGGGTGTGTTTAAAAATATCAAACATTTGGAGTCAAGAACAAGATCAGATACCTGGGGTAAAGACTCATGGAAGAAGGTCGTGGTGTGTGTTGTTAGTGATGGTAGATCCAAAATTAATGAAAGAGCTCAAGCTTTATTGGCCGGTTTAGGTGTATACCAAGAAGGATTGGCAAAGAGTAGAGTCGATGACAAAAAGGTGCAAGCTCATATTTACGAATATACTGCCAGAGTTGGTATTTCAAGCGTGGATGACACAGTCAAATTGACCACAGAGAAAATTGTTCCTGTTCAATTGCTTTTTTGTTTGAAAGAAACCAACGCAAAAAAAATCAATTCCCATAGATGGTGTTTCCAAGCTTTGGGACAGGTTTTGGATCCAAAGATCGTCATCTTATTGGACGCAGGAACCCAGCCTGCCGGTAAGGCCTTATATCATTTGTGGAAAGAATTTGATAGAGATGCTCAAGTAGCGGGTGCCTGTGGAGAAATCAAAGCTTCTTTGCAGAGAAGACAGATGTTGACCAACCCTATTGTTTATGGGCAAAACTTTGAGTATAAAATTTCCAATATTTTGGATAAGCCAACCGAATCTGTATTTGGATTTATCTCGGTTTTACCAGGTGCATTTTCAGCCTATAGATACGTTGCATTGCAAAATGACGTGAATGGAAAAGGACCGCTTGAAAAGTATTTCAAGGGTGAATTTTTGCATGGTTCAGGAGAATTAGATCCAAACGACGATGAGTACGAATTGAAGAAGTACCAAATGAGAGAAGAAGCAGGAATTTTTACTTCCAATATGTACTTGGCTGAAGACAGAATTCTTTGTTATGAGTTGGTTGCGAAAAAGGGTTGCGCCTGGCTATTAAGATACTGTAAATCTGCTTCGGCAGAAACAGATGTTCCCGAAAGTTTGTCAGAATTTATCTTGCAGAGAAGAAGATGGTTGAATGGTTCTTTTTTCGCGGCAATTTATGCTTTAGTCAAGTTTCCCAAATTATGGACTTCCTCTCATTCGTTTGGTAGAAAATTGTTTCTTCATATTGAATTCTTTTATCAGTTCTTGAATTTGGTTGTTTCGTGGTTCTCCATTGGTTCGTACTTTTTGGTTTTCAGAATATTGACAACTTCTCTCGCAAACAAGGACCTTCACTTCGCTCCAGGAAATATTTTGTCGGTAATTTTTCTTTGGCTATATTTGGCATCCATTGTGACTACATTCGTTTTGAGTTTTGGTAACAAGCCAAAGGGTACTGAAAGATTTTACATTGTAATTGTTGTTTTCTTTGCAATATTGATGGCCTATATGATATTTGCTGCTATATTTATGGCAGTTCATTCGGTTCAAGAAATTTATAATAATCATACTCAAATTACGGTCAAATTGTTCTTCACCAATGCCGAATTTAGAGATTTGGTGGTGGCAACTTGTTCAACTTATGCTTTGTATTTCCTTGCATCATTCCTTTACTTTGAACCTTGGCATATGTTCACCTCATTCATTCAGTATATTTTGCTTTCGCCATCATATATTAATGTCTTGAATATTTATGCATTCTGTAACATTGATGATATATCTTGGGGAACAAAAGGTGATACAGGAGCTGCCGATTTGGGTGCTGCTAAGGTCAGAGAAGATGGTACTTTCGATGTTAAAATTCCAATTTCCAAAGAAGAAATTAACCAATCGTACTTGGACCAACTTGAGAAAATCAAGAGTCCTTTGCCTGAATCTGATGGTCATCATGTACAAAGCAACGAAGATTATTATGCATTCGTTAGATCCATGACTGTTTTAATATGGATTACATCCAATTTTATTGTTGTTGCTTTGGTTTTGTTAACCGGTGGATTAGATCAGTTTGTCAAGAATGAATCTGAAGTTGAAACCACAAGACAGACTGTTTTCTTGACAGTAATTTTATGGTTGGTTGCGTTCATGGCGTTATTCCGGTTCATCGGTTGTTTGTTGTATTTGATTCAAAGATTTGGAAGAAGTTTTAAGGGTCATGATAAATCGGCCGATGATGTGAGAATGATGAAAGCTTAATTTATATATTTTTAATATATTTATATTATAATCGTTAATACTTTGAATAAAAACTACCATGACAAATAAAAAAGATAATGGTAAAAACATTTCACATCAATGAAAATAAGAGAATTAAATGTTCCAGAAGTCAGTCAAGTTACCACCTGCGCCATTGAAAGCCAAGACGTTAGGTGAACTGCCATCAACAAGATTCGAAATGACTCCCTTAGTACCGTACTTGATTAATTTCTGTTTCAAAACAGCTGGTTCAAGTGGTTTACCGTTGGAATACTCAGAATCGACACCTGGGTATAATGATAAGTAGTAGGATAATAAACCAGCAATATGAGGTGAAGCCATGGATGTTCCTGACATTGAAGTGGAGGGGGACCAGATAAAGGTAGACTCGATATCTTCACCTGGAGCAAATATGTCAACGCAATTACCCCAATTGGAGAAAGATGCTCTTTCGTCCCTCACATTGGTTGCACCAACAGTGATTGGACCGGTGGCCCTGGCGGGTGAGTACTCACAAGCATCGGCATTGTCGTTACCGGCAGCGATGGCAACATGTAAACCGGCTCTAGTGGCAGCATTTGCGGCCAAATCTAAAGCTTCGGAAGCACCTCCACCAATCGACATATTGATAGTAGAGCCCTTGAAACCCTTAACTCTTGCCTGTACCTTGGATTGATGGTCGTTGACCACAAATTCAATTCCCTTGATGATATCGGAAGTTGAACCAGTTCCGAAGATACTCATGACACCAACAGCTACGAGGTCAACCTTTTTAGCAATACCGTAAGTCTTGGAGCCAATAATTCCGGCACAGTGAGTACCATGGCCATGGCCGTCGACTTTGAGATGAGGAAGAGCCACAGCAGAACCCCAACTGGCTCTACCCTCGAATTCCTCGTGCTCAACTTTAATACCGGTATCGATAACATAAGCAGTAACACCTTCACCACCTTCGTTGTCATACAAGTAGTCTGAAACAGGATCGGTGCTCTTGCGGTGAGAGACTCTGGAAAGACCCCAAGGAGCGTCTTCTTGAATATCGAGGTCATTCACCTTAAATATAGTGTCGTGCTCGATAAATTTGACTCTTGGATCTTGCTGGATTAACTTGACTGATTCCTCGGTGAACATACCAACGAAACCACGAATGTGGGTAACGTCGAAAAAGTCTAAGGTGGAACCTTCAATATTCAAGGTGCTAAACATAGTCAATGCATTTGCCTCCTCAATGTCGACATCATCGTGAAGAACAACAATGTACTTGTTAGGAATGATGGATGCAGCAGCTTGGTTAAGCAATGGGGCGATATACTCTTCTAAGCCTTTAGAGTCTTGTCCACCAAATACAATTTGATTAGCACTGCCAGCATGCTCCATGAGCAGGTGAGCGACTTTTCTGCCGTTTTCTGTGGCGATATCCAAGACATTTTCAAAGTCGAGAATTGGGATATCTGGAATAGCCAAGGCACTGGCTCCAGTGAGATATACTGCTACTGCAGTTAAGAGTGTTTTTGATAACATAGCTTCTAGGATTGCAATTCTAGGGGGCTGGATGGTGGGGACAAATAAGATGCGGATTTGGGGTCTTTATATTTTTTCTACGGGGGCAAAGCACAGAACAAGGGATGGTATCACGCACGAGACGCAACAGAGCCTTCGGTACGACAGCCAATGCGTAGTCGAACAACTGATTGTAATTTACCTAGCATAATAGAACCAGAAATACCACAGAAATAGAACAAATACCAGTAAGTCTTATCTTAACAATTAAAGTTTCTACCATGTTTAACAGTAGTTATGTTTAGGCTTTTAGGTGTAGGACAAGGCTTTCCACCACTAGGCAACAGTTTAGGAAGTAGGAAGAAGTTACCTACTACCCAGGTCTAACATATGTACGTAGCACTGTTCTAGATAGTACGGTTGTGTTACACTTGCTACGAGAACATCACTTGTTTTTGCATCCATATGGTAAAAACGGCAGCACTAATCTAAAATTTAAAAAAAGAGATTATCCTTAATTTAGCAAGTACCTGAATAAGTAAGCCCTTGGCGTGGTTTAGCCTGGACATACTGTCTTTGATGTGACATAGACATTCGCCTTAGTTGCTTCGCTTGTTCACCCTGGCCAGCCCAGTTATTCGTGCGTCTACCACCAAGATAAGGGTAGCGAAATTGAAATACACGACGAGATTCCATATATAGAGCAGAGGCCACAGACAATTTAGGTTTCACGATATATCAGCAATCTAATCATGTCCAGCTCCTCTAGAAAGAAGCTTTTGCTTATGGGACGGTCGGGTTCCGGAAAATCTTCTATGAGATCAATTATATTCTCCAATTACTCAGCATTCGATACCAGAAGACTTGGAGCGACAATTGATGTGGAGCATTCACACTTTAGGTTTTTGGGTAATATGACTCTTAACCTTTGGGATTGCGGTGGTCAAGATGTATTTATGGACAATTACTTTTCTAACCAGAAAGATCATATTTTCAAAATGGTGCAAGTCCTTATCCATGTATTCGATGTCGAGTCTAAATCCATTAACAAAGATATTGAGATATTTATTAAGTCGTTGACCAATCTTCAGAAATACAGCCCAGGGGCCAAGATCTTCGTATTGCTTCATAAAATGGATTTGGTCCAGATCGATAAGCGTGAAGAGTTGTTCACAATCATGATGGAGAAGCTACAGAATATATCCAATCCTTACCAATTCAAATTGGTGGGATTCTCTACGTCAATTTGGGATGAAAGTTTATACAAGGCATGGTCCCAAATTGTGTGCTCATTGATACCAAATATGAAACTATTGAATAACCATTTAGTGAAATTCAAGCAGATTCTTGATGCGGAAGAAATCATTCTTTTCGAAAAAACCACATTTCTCGTGATTTCTTCCACAACTTCAATCGAGCAGGAGCTTATAAAGGACCAGCTGCAGCCAGAGTTGGACCCGAAGCGTTTCGAAAAAATATCATCAATTATCAAGACATACAAGCAATCGATATCGAAGTTGAGAACCAACTTCAGTAATCTCATTATCCGAGGTAGTAACGGAAGTCACTTTTATATCGATATTCTTACAGATAATATGTTCATAATGGTGATATTAAAAGATAAAGATAACCAGATCAGCAGCGCGGTGCAACATGAAGAGTTGCTCATATTGGAAAATATTAAAGCTGCAAGAAAATGGTTTGAAAAAATAGAAAACGGCAACGTTTAGTGGGAAGGGAATAAAATCATATACTTTATTATTAGTCGTATCATTTTGTAAACTAGTTGGACTTCTCAGCCACGGTGAACTCTATTGGTGAGGCGTGCGTACGCGCTGGCAGCCTCCCGCGCGGCAGAATGTTTGGATACAAACATCACGTGACCGCCTCGTTTAGCAGAAAAATTTGGCAGGGGAGCGTGCATATCTAGATCTCGTTTAATCGTACAGTACTCTTCATATTTCGTTTCTTTAGTACGTTGGTCTTATTGAACAAGTAATAAAGAATGGGTAAATTGACACAATTACTCACCCACCCGGGTGAATTGGCAGACGTGGTACGGCTCTTTTGGTTTAGGGACCAATACCACCCTCAAGATCTCTCCAAAGCTCCAGCCAGTTTGCAGAGATGTTACCAATTGTTGAAGCATTCTTCCAGATCATTTGCAACTGTCATCATGGAATTGCACCCGCAAATCAGAGACTCCATCATGTTGTTCTACTTGGTTTTGAGAGCCTTGGATACCATTGAAGACGATATGACTATTGACCCAAAGATCAAAGTTCCATTACTTCGTTCGTTCGACTCTAAGTTAGAATTAACCGATTGGAGTTTCGATGGAAACGCTCCTACTGAAAAAGACAGAATTGTTTTGGTAGACTTTAATCAAATTTTAACCGAGTTTCACAAATTACCATCTTCCCATAAAGATATAATTGTTGATATAACAAAAAAAATGGCCAACGGTATGGCTGACTACATTTTGGACGAAAAATTCAACACTAGCGGCGTGGCAACTATCAAGGATTATGACTTATACTGTCACTATGTTGCCGGAGTCGTTGGTGAAGGTTTAACTCGGTTTATGGTAGATGCCAAATTTGCGACCAATGCAGTCATGGATGATGGTTTTGCCAAGTCTGAATCCATGGGTTTGTTCTTACAAAAGACAAACATCATTAGGGACTATAACGAAGATTTGGAAGACGGTAGATCCTTCTGGCCCAAAGAAATCTGGTCCAAGTACACTGATGACTTGCTGTCCTTTTACAACGACAAATCGCCAGAATCGGAGTTCCAAGGTGTCAGCTGTATCAATGACTTGGTTTTGAACGCACTTGGCCACGTCAAAGATGTTTTGGAATACCTTGCTTTGGTCCAAGACCCTTCTTCGTTCAATTTCTGTGCCATTCCTCAAGTCATGGCCATTGCTACCTTGGCTCTTGTATACCAAAACCCTAAAGTTTTGAGGGGAAATGTCAAGCTTAGAAAGGGTACCACATGCTCCTTGATTTTGGAAAGCAGAACTTTCCCTGGCGTAGTGAAGATTTTCAAGAGATATGTCAAGATCATCAACCAACAATCCAGTGTTCGTGATCCAAACTACTTGAAGATCGGCATCAAATGTGGTGAAATCACCCAATTCTGCGAAACCATGTATCCTACCTCTGTTCCAAAAGGTGCATCCAGAAGCCAGAAAGATATCAATTTGACTATTAGTGCTAGATATCAAATTGATAAATCTGTGCAAAAGAGAATTGACAATGAAGTGTTCAATTTTAGAGTTGTTGTTTACGGAAACCTTCTTTTAACTGCGGGGCTTTTCACCTACTACTTTGTTTGGCCTTATGTATTTTGATTCAACTTTAGAATAATAAATGAGCAAGGCTCACTCTTTTAGACAGTTTGGCCTTATGTATTTTGATTCAACTTTAGAATAATAAATGAGCAAGGCTCACTCTTTTAGACAGTTTGGCCTTATGTATTTTGATTCAACTTTAGAATAATAAATGAGCAAGGCTCACTCTTTTAGACATAAGCGAGATCCTCGCTAATTCTGTACTAATTCTTAGTAATTTTTCTGTCTGCGTCGCCACTCGAAACAAGGCCTGCTGCCTGCACAATGCCGCTTTGAGGCTCTCGTCTAGGCTGTACAAGGTCACGACTATAGCCAGGATCCACCTTTTGCAGTAGTTCTAGGCAAGGGATGAAGACTGTTTGACTTTAGTGTCGTACTCTCTATTGTATCTTCTTTATCCATTCTCTGTAGTTCATCCTGCTGATTGTCCCAGCCCTAGGCACGGCCGCACGATCGTCAGAGGCACATTCCAAATCAGACGATCTTTGACGAAAGCGTACTACGCGAGATCCCAGTAGGATATACTTATCATAAGAAGTTTGTCGATCTGAATTTTGTATACTCCGCCTCCCGTTCTCCCAGGAAATATCAAAAAAAAAAAAGTACACACCTTGGTTCTTACCTCTTAATGTTATCCTTATAAATCCATCAACTACTGAAACTGCATATGTCTGATCCAACATACCAAATCAGGTCCGTGCGTTGGTCCTTGGATTACCATTCTGCCAACGACGACCACAAGCTCATCACGCCCATTTTGTTACAAGATAAAAATGGTCCATGTCCGTTGATTGCATTAGTCAACACTCTTCTTCTTAAGTACGAGTTGCAACTACACAATGTTTTATTGAATGAGGAAAAGCTTTATGATCTACAACAGCAAAAGTTTTCAAGCTTGTGTGACTTAAAGAACTTGTTGCTTCAGCATGAAAGTAGCCATGGCTTCATTGAATCAAACAAGATTCTTAGCCAGTTGGGTGACATGCTCCTTATTTTTAAAGAAGACAAATCTTTTGATTTTGAAGTCGACCACTTGTTGGAAAGCTTACCTACGCTATACACAGGCTTATCAGTCAACCCGAATCTTGTCAATGGAACTTTTCCACGTTCAGACACTCTTTTGTTTAGTATATTCGACTTGAATCTTAAACATGGATGGTGCTTGAATCAAATTGATAATGAACAAGTCGAATGGAAAGTCGAAAATGAAGAAGGAGAAGAAGATCAATACGGTAAACTTATCGAGATCTTCAACGAGCTTCAGACATTTGATGCTATTCAGGACTACTTACTTCAAGATCCAGAGTCTCCAAAGAAAGCTTTCGATGACGAAACTGTAGACTCAGGCACGTCTATCAATGGACAGTTGCGTATTCAAGATTCGCAAACCCAAGTTGCAAGAAATCAGCAATTGATAAAGAAATGGCTCGAACTAAACAAGACCCAGTTGACTGAAATTGGGTTAAAGCGGATGAATCTCGATCTATTGAATGAAGAGTTCGTGATCTTTTTCAGAAACAATCATTTTAATACTTTGTTCAAAAAGAACAACCAGGAGTTTTACTCGTTGATAACAGACTCTTCATTCAACAACAAAGCTAGCAAGATCGTATGGCAATCTTTAAATTCGGTCAGTGGAAAGGACGACTTGTTTTTTAATGGGGATTTTTTGCCTATCTTGGACATCGACCAGGATATTGATGATGAAGGCATCAATAACAACGACTACTTATTGACAAAACAACTTCAAGAAGAAGAAGATCAAACCATGGCGCAAGAAATCCAGGCTCGTTACGATAAAAAGAAATCCAAGCCCAAATCTGATCCATTCAGGCCGTTTTCAAGAAGTAAGAAATCACCAGAAAAAGAGGAGAAAAAGAAAAGAGATTGTACTATTGTATAACCACAAAGATGCACTATATTCAATTCTTCTACATCCATAGATGTTTTTCTTAATTAATATACATGAATTTTTATTGTCTAGTAGAACTACAAAATTAGCTTTCAGCAGCGATTTCATTGAAATCTTCACCAACGTCCTTGGATGCTTCTTCCTCTTCTTCATCATCTTCCTCTTCTTCACCTTCATACTCCATGGGATCGAATTCAGATCTAATAGTGTCCATCTTTTTAAGTTCGGACGTATTTGGTTCTCGCAACTTGAAATTGATACCATCGATAGTACTTTCCTTGAGAAATCTATTGACCTCGGAATTGGTCGAAGCTCTATGTTTCCTCAAATCAATTCTACCAGTCACTGGATAATAGTATGCCACCTTTCTTCTCTTTGCGCCATGTTCTTCAGGAATGAACTTGATGGATAACTCTTCGTTAGGCTTGGTGAACCGTTGAAAATTCATCTCATAATTCTTGTTGTGTTTGAACTTGAAATCCTCAAGTGTTTCATCATCTTCATCCAATGTATTTACGGGGTGTTCTCTCTCAGTAGAATGTAACTTTTCAATCAAGGCAGCGGCCTTCTTTGAGTCCTTCAATTGGTATAAACTTATCCATTCACCATCAGGAGAAGTTATGGGCTTGTATATGGACGATTTGAGAATATCACGGTGGTGTTTCTCGCTGTATTTGACGCCCTCTTGTCTTTTTATCATTTCCAATTCACGGTCTATCGAAGCTGAACCCATAAACTTTACAGTCAAAAATTTGGTGTCCATCATGGAGGTATCTGGTAATAAGGGCCAAGTTTGTACTGCAGTTAAATGCTTCTTTTTTGGATGTTTTAAGCTCGAAAGGTCGGTCAATGTGCTTTGAGCGCTTTCGAAACTATTTTCAACAGCTGCCAACTGTGAAGCAGCATCATGCTTTTCTTCGTTAGAGTTTTGCTTGGACTCCTCTGCTTCCAAATTGGCACCGTTGGAATTTTTGATATGATCACTCTCAGCAATGTATTCGGTTCTTCTTAAAAATGATACTCCTGGTTCAGATTTAGATATTTTGCTAACTCCAGCATCTCTCAACAATGCACGATCTTTCGGGTGAAGCTTGGATGATAATGCAACACCTTGCTTTTCTGACTTTTCATTCTTTTCTCCTCTTTCCATATTATAAATTACACTGTCGTTACCGTCATCAAGAAAGCCAGTATTGTTTATCAAGTTCAAATTCATACCTAACTCATCATCCAAATTTTCAATCAAATTTTGGAAGTTCTCCTTACGAAATATCGAGGACATTAAATATTCCGCTTTATCCTTTGGTGATACATCTTCGGTAATGTTGTATTGTAAAAATTTGGGATTCAATGGAGGTGGTGGGAGGTTATTAGTGTATCTAATTTTGGCGATATACTCCTGCCTGATATGTTTTGTTTGTTTAGACATGCTGACAAGATGCACACACTGGTTCTTGTCCAACCTATGGGATTTGATTGTGAGCTTTTGTGGTGTTGTACACGGGCCTTCGCTTCGTGCTTGGAAGTTTTGATGGTCGAGATTTCACAGTAGTGCGCAAACCGGTTCCACTGGTTGCAACTGGAGAGTTGCGCCAAGCGTCGCGGCCGTGATAAGAATAAATTACAACTGCGAATTACACTATGAAATATTTATTGTTTGTAGGTCTTATCAGAGTACATAATTATTTCTTGAATTGAGTGACGGTCTTGTAAAAGTTTTCACCTTGAGAAAAAGCGATTTCTTTCTCTAATTCGGAGACAGCCCTGGAACCATCAGCACCAGCAAAGGTTCCAGCACCCCAAGGAGAACCACCGTGGACCTCATCAAAACTAGTTAATTTAGGATTAGAGTAACCCAATGGGACGTAAACAATACCATGGTGGGCCAAGGTAGATAAAGTGTTGATAACGGTAGTTTCTTGTCCTCCTCCTGGAGTACCGGTTGAAACAAAAACACCAGCATATTTACCAATGAGGTCACCCTTAGCCCATAATCCTCCCGTGGAGTCCCAGAAAGACTTCCATTGCAGAGGAAAGGTTCCGTATCTGGTTGGAACACCGAACAAGAACGTTTCGTATTGCTTCAAAATTTCTGGAGTAGCAACTGGAAAATCTGGAGCAGGTGGGGCATGTAATTTTTCCAACAAAGTACTTGGCAAGGTTTCAGCCACACGGTAGATATCAGCATGTCCTCCAGCAGCCTCCACACCTTGTTTGACCGATTTACCCAATGTTGCGATATGATGGTACAAGGAGTAAACGATGATTGCTGTTCTAGGTGCTGGTGCCATTGTGAAGTGTTGAGTCAATTGAGCGCTAGAATAGACTTGCAAACTTTCAGATTAAGTTCGGTTGAATTCGAAGATGCTTGGTCTTTTATAAACTCAACGTTTATAATTCATTAGTAATGGTTAGTAGGTCCCTGCGCGGCTTTATTGTGAGCAATAAGCTGCATTGTAGTGCGAAGGAGCCACGAAAAAGAGACATAAAAAAAAAGCCACATAAAATACCCCAGTTACTAGAGCCACCATAGTGTAATGTAGCATCAACAGAACTTCAATTACAATTATACACGGATCAATTGACATTTTGCTATTAAATTATCTCTATTATTATACTTACTGTGTATGCTTGTATTGAGTTGGATCAACACCACCCCAGGTTAACACGTCCTTTGAATCAGGCTTGTTCAAACTTTCCAATATTTCAGGTTCCAAGTCCAATCTACCAAGGTGGGTAGTTTGGTCCAACTCGTCGTGTTTACCAGCAGGAAGAACATCCAAGTTTTGCTTGGTTCTTTCTGGGTTGGAAGATTTGGCCAACACGATAAACCCTTGCAAGTAGGACCATCTTAATAAAATCTCAGCCTTTGAGTATCCGTATTTTGAAGAGGCATTGACCAATTCAGGTTCATCGAATTTCAAACCTCTGGTCAATGGACTGTATGCTTCAATCAAAATGTCGTGACTGACAAGGTATTCGCGCAATTTCAAGTGTGGTAACCATGGGTGCAACTCCAATTGGTTAATCACTGGCTTGACCAATAATCCGTCCCAGTTTAAGATTTCTTCCAAGTGCTCTATACCAAAGTTGGACACACCAATTGACTTGATGTTCAATACGTCGTTTGAAGGGTGTGTGACGTATTCCTGTAAGGCTTTCCAAGAACCTAGTCTGTCTTCCTTGCTAGCTTTTGGGGAGTGAAGAAGAATCAAATCGACATACTCAATTGATTTCTTAACTTCATTGGCAATAGTTTGGACTGATTCCTTGGTCTTTTCGTACCCCAAGAATTGGGTAGGGATCTTAGAAGTGAACCAAATGTCTTGTCTTGATACTGATGGATGGTCCTTCAAGAATTTGGCAATACCAGCAGCGGCTTCTTTCAGGTTTTTGTAGACTTGGGCACCATCGATGTGGCGGTATCCGACTTTCAATGCATGGTATACCGCATCCTCCGTTTCATCCACGGCAATTTCATACACACCAAACCCTGCAACAGGAATTTGGAGTCCATTATTGAGTTTATAGGTACTCTGTTGGGTAATTTGAATTGATGAGGTCAAGTTAGACATTTTGGCTGTGGTGTGGCACAAAATCTCGGAGGTGGCAATATTGCGATATTTATATCAATGCATGATTGCGGTCAAAAATTCCGAATGTCGCAACCAAGGGGCCGTTACTACCTTCCACCCCACTTCCGGCTGCATCCGCGTGATATTGGCGTGACCCGCGGTGTGCGTGCAATCTTGTGACTGGCACGTAACAACAACCGAACAAAACGATAGAGGCCCACAGTTTCCTTATCGTAAAGGTAGCGATGACAATTAGAAAGAAAACACTCTTGAAAGTAATCATTCTCGGAGATTCCGGAGTCGGAAAGACCTCCTTGATGCAGCAATTCGTCAACAACAAGTTTCTGCATCAATATAAGGCTACTATCGGGGCCGACTTCTTAACCAAGGAAATTACCGTTGATAACAAAGTGGTCACCCTTCAAATCTGGGATACAGCTGGACAAGAAAGATTTCAAAGTTTAGGTGTAGCATTCTATCGTGGTGCCGACTGCTGTGTGTTATGTTATGATGTAACCAACGAGAAGTCATTGAATAATTTGACATCGTGGAAAGACGAGTTCTTGGTCCAATCAAACGTGGCCAATCCCCAAGACTTTCCATTTATCATAATTGGAAATAAGATTGATATAGACGAATCCAGAAAGATACCTTCATTGAATAAGAAGCTCAACAAACTCACTGTTCAAGGGTTCGGAGGCATGAACTATCCTGTGTTTGAAACCAGTGCCAAAGATTCTATAAACGTAGAGGGGGCGTTTGAAGTGATTGCGAAGATGGCGCTACAACAGGAAGAGTTAAACGAAGTCAACGGCGGGGACGTGAGTGATGATTACAACGATGCCATCAATATACACTTGGAAGGTGGAGGTAGCGGATGTGCATGTTAATGATTCTTAGCATATATACTCACTTCATGTCGTTTTTTCTATATTACAGTTAAAGTTCTTTTAATCCATATTAATAATACATAATTACTTGTTAATACACGCACAGATTGCCTTGAAAAGGAAGTCCACAATAGGATTTCCAGTATTGAAATTGTTCTGTGAATGTTGAGGCTGTTGCTGTTGGTAATATTGGGGTTGGCCGGTGCCTTGGTAACCTTGGGGTTGACTATGTTGTCCATTGTAGTTGGGGCCGTTGTTCCAGTGGTTTGGAACTTGAGACGATTGGGTATTGGTCAAGTCGATTATCAAAACACCCGAATTTTTAGGATCAATGTGGTGCTTCAAGTTGCAGTCCGTGCACATCTTGTCGACCGCTGGCTTCAACTTGGCAATACCGTTGGCAGAATGGAGCCCCTTTCCCACAATGACTTTCAAATGAGACTGGTTGCTCTTGATAGCCGCAGAAAGTCGTTGTTGCAAAACATACTCTGCCTCTTTGACGTACAATCCATGCAAATCGATCTCGTCTTCGGCGCTGTCGGCATTATTTTCTCTGAAAACATACTCTGCTGCTCTTTGGTTGGTCTCTTCAGCCTGGGCAAGTATCTTTTTGGACTGTTCGCTAAGCTCATGGGCCCTTTGTTTGTCCCCGTTCTTGTAAGCCTGTTGTGATTGTTGACTCAACTGGTTTCTTTTCTTGTACAATCGGTCGACTTCTGCACGAAGTTTTTTATATTCTGGGTCGGTAGCATGGTTATAGTCACGCTCCTCTCCACCGAGATGAATTCCACGGTCCATGTCTTCTGGTTGGCTTTATCGCTGTTGGGACACTGTCTAGCCTGAAATTGTACGGCTATTTTCTTCGATCTAACCCGCAATCTGATTATGCTGGTTACAGGGCGAGGCCAATCTCCTTCCTAATCGGTAGACGAGAAAAAGGCAAGTACTAAACAGCGTCACATGCACGTTGCAACATGTATCGATGGAGCACAAACACTTTCTCGTATAATTAGGCCCAGCATTAGGCCATGATATAGCTTGATTCGGGTTGTCCTTCTATATGATAGATAGGATTTAAGCTAGTCATGAGTTTGCCCCAAGAATCGGTCAAATTGTAGCTATGATGGCCCATAATATATTGTAGATGTGGAAGATGTACAGTCTCCTTCTCTAAGATAGCACCAGCCAAATAGTGCATGACGAAATATTTTTTTGTATCAACTTATTTCTACTGTCGAACTGGTTTAATTCCGTAAACTTAACAGTTTTGTTATAAGGATACAGTTCTTCGTTTTTGTTTAAGCCTATACAAACTATCCCGGACTTTTCGTTTGCAAAAAAGCGCAGTCCCTTTTTGTCACTGTGAATAGGCTAGCACGATTTTTTGCACCCATAAAATTGAATCGCAAAATGGTAACAAATAAAGCGCTAGGATCTAGAAAACAGCATAGCATACAGAACTGTGGTCTATAAAAAGAATTTCAGCTACGAGGTCGAAACTAGTGGAGTTGATCTTGACAATTCCTGCCATACCCTCGTAACAGCTCAGTATTAGAAATATTTCATTCTCCGCACTGAAACTCAACTTTTAGTAAATCATGCAAAATTTATAGTCCGACCTAATCAGGTGTAGGGTAAGACACTTTTTTGGGTACTTTTCAAAGTCCTAACATGTAACTATCATGACTTATACAATGGTGTTTTATAGTAAGACTTTTGGGAATGGCTGACTCGTTTGTATTTTTTTGCGTTTTCCACAGAAAATTGACAAATTTCGAAGCTATTAATTTTTGGTTTCGAGAATTCACCATAAATTTCAAAGGAGTTTCACCACTCCAGTGTACTCTTAGGAATATCGTATAACTATATAGCTATAGATAAGCATCCTTCGAAATTATTCGATAGTTCGCTATTCAGAACTTGACTTCAGTTTCCGTTTCCGCAACCCCCACCTCCGCAACCACCACCTCCACCGCCGTTAAAAGCACCACATCCGGCTATAGAACCATTACCACTATTCCCACAGCCAGCTCCGGCACAGCTACCCATACCTTGACAATTATAGCCTCCATCTCTCACAGTGCAACATAACGTTTGGTTAGCAAATTGGCATTGTGTGGGGC
>JAJMBY010000047.1:0-78225 GCA_030585145.1 Suhomyces faveliae | reverse complement strand
AACACGCTTGGTGGACTTGGAATCAGCGTAGTCATGGGCAGAGCCAATGGCAACAATTTTTTACGCTCCACCACCAGAATTGATCGCCAGCTAACTTTCAAGACAACGTAGGTAATTTGGCACAGTATTAAAAGACAAGTCATAGCGTCTTTGCACGATACTTCAAAACCATCAAGTCCCAGACACTTTGCATAAGAACATAGTCTAAATTTCCCAGCCTTTTTGCCCACATCAATACATATTCCATCGCTTGTTTATTGAAGCTCATTCTACTTAATCGAGCCGTACCATGATCAAATCGTTCAGAAGAAGCAAGCGGCTGTCAAACTCGTCCGGATCTTCACCCAAGCATTCCATTTCCAGAGTCCAGTCTTCCCAATCTAGTCCGGGTTTCGACACAGACCCGGTGTTACAGTCTCCCAAGAAAGTAATCAAAGCGTTGTATGACTATCAGCCGCAAGGACCCGGAGAACTCAAGTTTGCCAAGGGTGATTTCTTTCATGTTCTCGCTGAAGACGACGACACTGCCAATAGTGACAATTCAAACGGATGGTATGAAGCCACCAACCCCATGACAAATGCCAGAGGAATGGTTCCGATCAGTTATTTCGAAGTATTCAACCGTTCAAGACCAACTACACAAGAACCTCCACAGTATAACCCTCCTGCACAAGCTCCCGTCACCAGAATACCTAATCCTCGCAGAAACTCTAACCAGACTCTTTACGCCGTTACGTTATTCGAGTTCAAAGCCGAAAGGGAAGATGAATTGGATATCCGTCCGGGAGAAAACTTGATTATCTGTGCACATCACGATTATGAATGGTTTATTGCTAAACCCATCAACAGATTGGGTGGTCCCGGCTTGGTACCAGTGGCATATGTAAAAATCATCGACTTGCTAAACCCCAACTCTTCAACCGACTTGACCACTTCTCACACTCAGGACGAGGTGGTTCGCGCAATCGATAGCTTCAAAATCCCCACCGTGGATCAATGGAAAGACCAAACTGCCAAATACCAGGCTTCTACAATACCGCTTGGCTCAATCACCAACAACCAAACCCCTCCTGCATCTTCAAATAGCCAGTTTTTCGAAGGAATGAACTCTCACTCCAACAGGTCATCATTGAGCTCCACAAACACCACCATTTTGGAGGCCGGCGTGGAATCATACCAGCTTGATCACGGGCGCTATCAATACTTAATTATCGCCCGATTATCTAATGGCAAAATCAGATACTTATATCGTTACTACCAAGACTTTTATGATTTACAAGTCAGGTTATTGGAATTGTTCCCATTTGAAGCTGGCAAAATTGAAAACTCCAGAAGAATCATTCCTTCCATACCTGGTCCCCTTATTAATGTTAATGACAGCATTTCGAAATTGAGAAGAGAAAAGTTGGATTACTATTTGCGCAACTTAATTGCATTACCAGTACATATTTCAAGATCTGAAGATGTGTTGAATCTTTTTGAAGTATTGGATAATGGGTTTGACAGGGAATTTAACGATGATGGCGCCAATATAAAACGATCCCTGAAACCAATCAGCCAGCAGTCCAATTATCAGCAAGACAGAATGTCACAATACTCAACATTCCACAATGGTGGGTCTGGTGCCAATGGAACCAATGGTAACAGCAGTAACCAGTCACGAAACTCTACTATAGTTGCATCTGACACTCCTCCCAGATCAAGGTCTTCATCCACGGGCAATGTTTTAGGCGAACCAAAGCAAACCAAGGTTAAGGTCAAATTTTACTACCAAGATGATATATTTGTATTATTACTTCCATCCAATTTAAGATTGCAAGATTTAAAGAGCAAGTTGTTCAAGAGACTCAATCTAGACGGAGAGGGTGCATATGAAAACGATGAGGGAGACCACGCTTACGCTGGTAAAGAAATACAATTGTTTTTGAAAAACGATTATGATGATTTCATAAGTGAAAACGACATCATTAACGAAAACTTTAATGAAATCCATCAGCAAAAGTTAAGAGAGTTTGAGGTGGATGATGACTACAAATTTCATGAAGTTTTATTCGATAAATGTAAATTGGTTATTCTTGTATAGGTGCATATAGTCTTGTAATATTAACAAATTGTTCAATAAATCATGTACCTTGGTAGCTATTCTTTTGTTTTGTCACCACCCTGAATTGACTAATACCAAACTTTAAAAATATACAAGAGAAAAAAAAAAAATAATTTACGTGTTTACTAGTATCAGTATCCTAGGGATGGAGGAACCGGCGAGATGGTTTTCAATACTGGCAGTGTTGCGTAGGATCGGGTTTGGCAGCGAAAAAGTTGGTAGCCGAAAACAGAGCTCGACCGTGGATAACAGAATAGTTGATAAACCGCTTGAAGATCAACAACTTCAACACGCGCCTAGTGGTGATAGTAATGCGAATAATAACAAGAGCGTGGGCCCGCGAGAACCAGCTAAAGTTCTCCAAGAGCAGCAGAAAAATCCAGCGCGTGGTGCGATGCTCACTTTGAGGGGAACCAAGGGCGGTAGCAGTCAAGGGATATGGAAACAAAAGCCAAACGCCCAAATACAACTGCTTCCTGATCGCATAGCCCAGCTCGTAGAAGAACAAAACAAAAAGAAACGTCTTGAAAAAGAATTGCAGAAGAAAAAAGATCGTATAGTTCAGGAGAATAAGGAGGAAGACCAGGTACTGCTCGAACGAGCTGCTCAAATTGAACGGGTATTTGGAAGACCCGAACCACCTGTAGTTAAAAAACGAGTAAGCGACAGACGAATTGGAGATCACCGAGTACGCGTTCTGGACAGAATGTTACGGGTGTATCCTTCTTCGTCAGAGGAAGAGATGGTAGTGGAGGAAATAGATGAAGAGAGTGAAGAAAAGGATGAGACGAGACAACATCTGACGAGTAGCGAGTCTAGCGAAAAGCCTGCGCGAGAGGCTGCAAAAAGAATTCTGATTGCGTCGATGATGGCTACGCTGCCTACGCCAGAGCCAGTTGAGACTACTGACACTACCGAGAAAATGAACCCTCTCGAGACTGAGAAGATTACGATAACCCAGACTGAGACTACTGTAAAAAAACAGACTGAGACTATTGGGATTACCGAGAATACAAAAAATACCGTCGCCATTGAGTTTACAACCACCAAGACTGCGGATGAAAAATCTAAGGTAAAGAGCGCGCCCGAGAGCACTGCGACCCACACCGTTGAAATCGACCCAATTCCCACCGAGACTAGCGAGGGAGCAATCACCCAAAACATAAACGCCACAGACACTATAGACACTGACGCGCCTTCTCGCCCTGCTACCGCATCGACCAAGCGCAACAAAAAGCGTAAGGACGGCAACAAACGTAAACGTGCCCGCGCATCTCGAAACTCCAACAACTTCACAACATCTCTTGAAATCCCTGAAACGAACCAACTTGCCGATGAAAATATCCCCCACATCAATCCGCTCGACTTCGACCTCTCCGAAACTCTGACGGTGCCCCTGGTACGATCATCGCCACACAAGCCACGTGATACGCCATAACACGACCATCCATTTATAAGCGCACCTAACTCCACTTGCCACTTTTTGCAACACACCCAAAATGATTGCTCCCAAGTATACGACCAACTATTTTTACAGTACCAAGAAATTGGCAGGTGCCAAACAAGCTCCTAATGTCGTCAATCTTTACTTGGACTACAATTGTCCTTTCAGTGGAAAACTTTTTTTTAAGCTCTACGAAAAGGTGATCCCACAATTGAATGAAAAGCACCCTACTAGATTCCAATTTGTTTATGTCAATGTTATCCAGCCTTGGCACCCAAACTCCAATTTCCTCAACGAATTCGCATTGGTGGCCGGCCAACTCATTCGCG
This sequence comes from Suhomyces faveliae, assembly GCA_030585145.1. NCBI lineage: Eukaryota > Fungi > Ascomycota > Pichiomycetes > Serinales > Debaryomycetaceae > Suhomyces > Suhomyces faveliae. Next base: position 74,348 of record JAJMBY010000047.1, on the reverse strand, counting down.
CCAAAGACGCCGACGATGAGTCGCATTTGTTCTGGGATTTGTCCAAGGTGATTTTCGAAAACAAGGAGAAGTTCTTTGATAGCTACAACGTCGAATTGAACCGTAACCAAATCTACAAGCAAATCTACGATGTTGTGAGTGCACAAATCAAGTTGCCATTCACTGGTGAAGAGATCTTGTCCAAGTTGACCATCACTCCAAACAAGGAGCAGCCAAACAACGGAGGCAATGCTTCCCAAGTAGATGTGAAGTATTTCACAAGATACCTCCGTAACGCAGGTGTCCACGTCACCCCTACGGTGAGTGTGAATGGAATTGTAGACGATTCCATTTCCAGTGGATCGGAAATAGAACACTTGGTGGAAAGATTTGAAAGCCACTTATGATTTAATATACAAATTATATAAACTGTTTAATCTTCATCTTCTTGTACGTCTTCACCTTCGGACTCCGATTCCGAGTCCTCTAACCCACCAGCATCAACAGTCATGACATTCTCGGATCCAGCGCCGGTGTATTTTCTGGCGATTCTCGAGGCGCGTCCATTAGCGGTAGCCTCGTTACGAGCAGCAATTTGAAGTTGCTTGAGTTCAGCACGGAAGTTGTTTCTCACTGAAGAATTGCTGAACACATCCCACATCTTGAGCGCACCAGTAACACCACCTACAGTCAAGTTACCAGCCACTTCCACGTCGCCGGCAAATGAACAACTCAATACATTACCCACACCGAAATCACGCGACAACACCATCGATGGGCCCTCGCTAGCGGTACCGATCTTCCAAAGCTTAATACTTTTTTCTCCCATGGCACTCGTGACCAACATACCAGGAACATGGGCGTTGACATCAAGAGAAGAAATGCCAGCATCGTGAGCATGCAATGTCCAAAGGGGTTTGTCTGTGTTGCGGACGTCAAAGCAGTAGACGTTACCTTGATCGGTACCAGCATAAAACAACTCAGGGGTCAGAGGATGGGCCCAACGCACATTTTCCACTTCCTCGCCTGCACCCACGGCGTATTTTTTAGACATTTCGTTTTCGTCGGCAATGCGAACGTCACTAACGGCTGCAAAACCATCGTAACCACCGGTCAACAACACCGAAGCTTCGGAACTGTGCCACTGCAGCGAGGAAACTGTCTTGTTGGAGTGGACCTTGGACAAAGAACGCACAGCAGTACCGCTGGTAAGATCCCACAACTTGATGGTGTGGTCAGCCGAGGTAGATGCGAGCACGGTTCTGTGAATTTTGTTGTGCGCCAAAGATAAAACCGCATCGGTGTGATGGGTGGTGACATGTTGCTTTGACTTTTTCTTTTTCTTTTTATTCTTCAAGGATGCCATGGAGTTGGACTGAGGTTCTCCCAAAATCATATCTGGGAATGCTTTATCTATACAGTCAAGGTTCCATATTTCGATTTGAGGGTCAAATGTTGCGACGGCCGCAAAATTGCCAATGTCAGAACCCTCGTTTTGGCCGGGACGATAATTAATCCACTCTACCGATAATGGGAATGCAGGTAACATGATGTCGTGATGCACGTACAATGTAGATTCACGGATTAATCCGTTGGCAACATCGGCATCGAGTTTGTCGGCATCTTCTTCTTCGGCTCCCTCTGGGGCACCCGCACCATCGTCATAGACGTATACATCCAAGTATGAAATGTCATCTTCGGTTCTGGTGGCCAAAACCAAATTGTCGGTAGGGTAGATTTGGGACTCTTGCTTTTCTTCTTGGATGTCCACTTCGGTAGGCATACTCAAGTATGGATCGTTTCCGTCTTCATCTTGGTGAAATTTCACGTCACTGTTGGACAATCCAGGGAACATGGTGACTTCCTCACCATTTTCATCAACTTCGTTGTCGTAGTTTTCCAAGTCAAACTCTTTCAAGTTGTCATCCAACTCAATTTGGTCATGTAATTTGGATGCTGACTCTTCTTCGTCCTCTTCTTCGTCGTCTTTGTCGTCTGCGAGCTCAAGCTTGGCCATGGCATTGATTCTTTCCATTTCTTCGTCATTAAGCTCGTATTTTTCAGGGAACTCAGAGGCGAACCCTCTTGGTACCCATGTACTAGAAGAGATCATTCTGTCTATGCTATAAAGATCTATCTGGTTTCTCTCTAGTGTCTTAGGCTCGAGATGAGCTTCGAAAAAAATTACCTGCAAGATTGCAACGCGGGTTAGCAACCTGCAAAAAAAACCACAAGCCGTATGCAATGAATAGTCTATACCAGTACTGGTCCTTATCCGTCTTCTACAGGTCTTCTACATGTCTTCTACGTCTTATTCTTCTTATTACAACATAACTACACCTACCCCACTTGTTTTGTCATCAACCACCTCTTTAGTCTGCTTGTCAATTCCTCCATATATTGGCCAGGTCTTGTAGTTAAACAAGTAGTAGTTGAGGAACCCATCACCGCTTCCGAACTTGGCATCCTTGATGAAATACGAGTTGTCTTGAGAAGTCAAGCAATTGAACACATCGACGTCAAATTTCTTGGCCGTGATAAGAGCATCATTGATCAAGCCATTCAATCTACTCTTGTAACCATCGGTGCCAGCAGCATCGGATGCATAGTAGTACAAGTACGCAATTCCTAGCTCGTTATGATCAGGGTTGTTCAACACTGAAAATGGCAAGAGATAGTACGAAAAGAAATCGGTGATCTTTCCATCCTTTTCTACAACGTACGATTTGATAACCTTCGACTCCTCGGTTTCACTAACCAGCTTACCACCCAATAACCAATGGGAAAGTTCCTCACGAGTGAAAGTTTGGATCATTTCGAATCTGGACTGGAACTTGTCGAACAATTCGTGGACTTGGCTTAAATCTTCAGCCTTCATTTGACGTAAGCCAGGAGTGCTTGTGACATTTGGTAAGGCATAGTATGCATTCATAGAAGACTTGGTTTTGTCAGCAGGTAAGTGAGAAAACCCAGAGTCATGAAGTTTACCCCAATTGAGTGGACGATGAGTGTAACGACACACTGAAACAGGTGCAGGCAAAACAACACCGGCAGTATACAATGCTTGCCAAATATCTTGCTTATTGACCCTACGGGTGATTTCTTTGATAAGAACAGGCGCAAGTCTTTTGGATCTTAACTTCTTGTGGACACACAAGAAGTTGATTTCAACACTTGGAATCGATTTGCCTGACTTGTTCATGTGTAAGGTGATGGGAATTGCAGCAATAAAGGCCACCAACTTGTTGGTTCCTTTCACCCTAACACCAGTGTGCCATTCCTTTCTCCATCCAGGAGGTTTCAAACTCCACTTGAAAAATTCATGCGAGTACTTGAACCTAAAGGTTGCATCTTGATCTTCGACGTAGTGCTCGTAGAGAAGTTGGTAGACCTCTTCTAATTCGTCTTCATTTTCTGCATCAATAGTGCTCCACTCGAATCCGTCAATTAATCCATATGGAGTGTCAGGAATATCAGCAGGAGTTAAAGTTTTATTGATTGGACCCTCAGAATCAACTTTCTCGTCGAATCTGGGAACCGGTTGGGTTTTCCAGAAACGATAGTCGTCCATTTGTTTTTGTTGGGTTTCATTGAGGCTCTCACCCATGGAGAGACGCTGTAACAACTCCTCGATGGACTTTGCGCTTGGCTTTTCCCTGTCGTTTGGCATTTCGTGTGGAGATAGTTATTACGGCGACGAGGCCAGATCAGAAAAGCTAGTGGACGAGTCACGTGTGGTATAGGGCTGCATCTGATGCTGGAGAGGGGTCCGGGTGATGTATAGTTAGGGCCGTACTGGAGGCATGTGAAGGTCTATGGGTGCATATGATGGTATTAGGCAGGAGTATAAATGTTTATAGGTGTAAATCTTTTCTTTTCTATGCTACGAATCTTCAGATGCTCTTTGCCTTTTTGCTTAGAGTTCGTTTTCGCGGCTGCAAAGAGGCTGGAAAGAAGTGGAAGAGTAAGTGGAGATGACGTGAAAGACAGCAAAGGTAGAATGAAATACAAGCAGCGTGACTAGACAAAGCTTTAAATCTCAATCGTCCAATTGGCCAAAACTCATACGACATGCATTCTTTATTCTGCCTTTGTCTCTCATCTCGTGAACCCTTTCCTCTGTACCTCAGTTCTATACTACTGTAGAATATCGCAAAAGGTAGCATGCGCTAGACAGGTTCGTTTTCTGCATCCTATGCTAGCACCCATCTCTTTATATCGCTCTGTTTAACTCATTTGTACGCTCTGTTTTTTTCCAATATGTCCCCCGTCATTTTGCATCTCTATACACAGTACGAGATCATAAAAATGACTCGCAACACCACTACTACCAATGGTGCTTAAGAACTCGAAATGGGACCAAAAGGCAAAGCGTCTGTACATGAAGAAGCATGGAATAGCTCCTTCCAAACCAGTAAACGATACTGTGAAAGCCAAGTGGAGCTCGAAACGAGCAGATGCATCCAAAAACCCATCGAGAATAACATTGGAAGATTCAGATAGTGAGTGGGATTCAGATACTGATGAAGCATTGCTTAACCACTTCTATCCGCAATTGGGCGAGACAGAACTTTCAAAAGAACAGAAGGCCAAGATCAAAGCCCAGATTCTTGCTGAGATGGACAAGAATGATGCAGAACAAGAGGAACATACAGAGGAGACAGAACCTACTGTAGATGGTATATACTTGGGATCCCAAAGTTCCAAAGAACAAGACGAACGAGCTAAAGCTCCTGATCCCCAGACAGTCAACTTGAAAGAGCTTTTGAGCCGTGCTACCACCGGAGAGACCAAGCCTAGCAGAAAAATGTTGCGTAACAAAATGTCGGATAATCTTCTTGAAGAGTATGGGCTCGAAAAATACAGTTCTGGTGCTAAGGATGATGATTTCTACACCAACAAAAAGAAAATGCAGATACTGGATCTTCCGGTCGAGAAATTGGATGGGTTCAAGATTGGGCTGGCGATAGAGACCGAACATAAACGACCAGAGACAAAGTGCATGAGCGAGCAGGAGATAAGAGAGGATCAGGATCGACAAGAGAAGGCAGAGCAAAACCGCCTATACCATCAAATTCGCAACAAATTCAACCCCAATGCCGCTTCCCAGCACAAAGGCAAGGTGTTGGAGATTAATAATATCGATGTTCTGAACAAACAGCACGTGTCTGCGCTTAACGACCGTATAGCTGCCCATAAAAGCGACCACCAACAATCTTCTGCTACATTAGAAGAGGATCTTGACTACTTACTAGGAGGACCATTGAGCAAACCCCACGAGCAACCCTTACCGGCGCCCGAAGAGCCACAGGATCTAGACCAATTGCTTCTGGGACTCTCTGTTCAGCCTGTTACCAAAAAGGTTAGTCCATCTATAGCTAGGCCCACATCTGAAGACGACTTTTTGGACCAACTTTTAAATTAGTTTGCTGTGCACAAAATATATAGACTACATAAATTTAAATGAGTACTGAAAAAAATCACAACTACTTTCGATAAGCGAGCGCCATGAGTTTAGCGGGCGGGAGCTCCGACAAAGACAGAGAGGCGATACAATGGTTCCAAAAGGCAATCGACAAGGAGTCACATGGCGAAATGTCAGATGCAGTCGAGTACTATCGACGGGCATTCAAGATTAACGACAAGGTGGATGCGTTATATCGCAGCAGCGAGGTGCCAGTGATTGCGCAGAAGTTACAGCGAGAAGGAGGCAAAAACACCCTCAAGCGCGTGGACGAGGAAAAGGTCAAGCAAATCAATGTGGACCGCATGCTTGCCGGATTCCAGGACGTAGAGGCCGAGGCGCCACCCGCCGTGATAGAAGCTGACCACGAAATAGGTGGCGACGTAGAATCCAGCGAGGTGGCGGCGCCGCCACCGGTATCGCCATTGATCCACTTGCCCAAGGATATCTGGATCCATATTCTTGAGATCTTACTAGAGACATCGCCCGAGTCGTGGTTTACGTTTGCAATTACATGCAAGAAGCATGCGTATTTGGGACTCGGAACCAACGATCTTTGGCGCAAACTATGCTATTTAGTGTACCCCAAGCAGAGATACTGCGAAAATCAAATGGTGCTCGAGCGGCTAGGCGGCGAGCGCGCCGACGGCGAGGTCCTCCCTATCCCCCTCGACCCGCTTCACTCGCTCGTACACTACGACAACTCGTGGAAGACCATGCTCTTCAACCGACCGTTTGTAAAGTTTCTTGGGTGCTACATCAGTGTGATCAACTACTACAGCGAGGGAGGTAAAGCGGAGTTCTCCAGCAGCTGGACCAATCCAGTGCGCACAATCACATACTACCGGTATCTTAGATTTTATCCTGACGGAAAGTGCGTGAAGGCATTGACTCCCGTCCAGCCGCAGCGGGTGATCCCACACATGCTGCGGGACAACCACAGTATTGCCACCATCGATATGTCACTGGGCCGGCCCAGCATTCAGGAGGGCCAGAGGATATACCATGGAACATGGTCGGTTACGGCAGATGGTGAGGTCAATGTGCGTATAGAGAACGGGTCGCTGCCGCATTACGTATTCCACTACCTGTTCCAGGTCAAGTCTGTCGCTAATTTTAAGCACCACAAACTACTGTGGAACCACTACTCTGCAGTGCGCAAGCTGGGCCACGAAGACGAGGGTGAGGAAACGACGTTTGGCATACGGAATGAAAAGCCGTTCAAGTTCTCGCGCGTAAGAAGCTACCTGTTGACCAATTAGACATAGAAGTATCTTCATAGACAAAGTGTATAACAAAGAATATCCAGTATAACGACTTGACATTTACATATTTGCGATAGAAAGGCTGCCTCCTACAATTCTCGTGCTATTCTCGTGCCAATCCTCGCGGTAGAGCCTCGCGGTGATAATCCTCGTGTCGCATCTCACTGTTCTTCCCTTTTTTCGCGTACTTCTTGGCACTACAGCGTAACCACCCGCACGCTCATAGTAAATTTTTTTTCTTCACATCGTTGAAAATTTGCAAAGAACCAACCAGTTAAAGAAACACCACACCATGTCCCGTTTCTTTGTATCAGGGTACAATTCCGATTCGTCCTCCGAAGAAGAGGACTTGTTAAGTTCGTCCGAAGAAGAAATTCTCTCAGAAGAATCCACCGACTCTGAATTCGACAACGATGATTCCGATTCTGATTCTGACTCTGATTCAGACGCCATCCCTTCAGGACCTTCGTATTTCTTGAAAAAGAGTTTCTTGAAGGGCGGAGACAGCGACAGTGACTCAGAAGGTGAAGGCCGTAAGGTTGTCAAGTCGGCCAAAGAAAAGTTGTTGGACGATATCCGTGATTCCACCGAAGCTATCAACGTCGCTAAGAGAACCAACCAATGGACCACTGTTGTCACTGAGTTCGACAAGCTTGGTCGTTCTCTTGTCAAAGCCACCCAGCAAAACTATGGCATTCCTAACTTCTACATCAAGTGTTTGGGAGGTTTAGAAGATTACATCAATGCTACCTTGGAAAATGAAAAACTGGAGAAATCTTTGGATGCCATCGAATCTAAAGCATTCAATACCATCAGACAAAGAGTCAAGAAACAAATCAAGGAATACCAACCATTGTACGACTTATTCAGAGAACAACCCGAATTGTTCGACACAGAAGAACCGGTTGACATCGCTAGTCACATTGGCCACGATGCTGATGATGACCAGTACAACGCCAACCGTGTGTTGAGTCCTGTATTCACCACTTTGAAGCAAATCTCCGAAACTCGTGGTAAGAAGAACATCGACAAGTCCGAACAAATCCAGACTTTGGAAAGCTTGTTGGGAGACAGCTTGTCCAAGGGAAGCACTTTTGAGTTGATTTCCATCTACAGAATGTTATTATCGATCAGATTTGATGCCTCATCCAACCAGTCATTCATGCCATTGGATGCCTGGAAGAAGCAGGAAGTAGACTTGAACTCGTTATTGGACTTGTTGGAATCCGAAATCAAAAACTACCAGTTGAGTGAATTGGGTCAATCCACCGACGATATTGACATTGAGCCCAAGGCCAACGAAGACGGTGTTAAGGTCGTTGCCGGTTCTATCACCTCATTGGTTGACAGATTGGACGATGAGTTCACCAAATCGTTACAAAATACCGATCCTCACTCCACCGAGTACGTCGAGAGATTAAAGGACGAAGGCATAATCTACAAGTTGTTGGTTAGAGGACAAACATACGTTGAAAACGTCACTCCTGAAGCCGTGAGGTTGAACACCGAACAATTGCCTCGTATTGTGTTGACCAGATTAGAACACGTCTACTACAAACCAGACATTCTTATCAAATCCAACGAATCCGATGCTTGGCAAGGAATCAAGGACGACTCCAGTCTCGTTGCCAAAAACCTGAGCCCTCAACAGCTTATTGACGGCCTTTCATCATACTTGAGCAGCCACACCAACAAGATCTACGGAAAACACGCTTTGTTGCTCTCTATCTACTACTATGCTGTCAACGGTAACTACACCAAGGCCAGAGACCTCTTTTTAAACTCGCAAATCTACAACGGCATCAACCACTTTGACTCCACCTTACAAGTGCAGTACAACAGAGCTTTGGTGCAATTGGGTTTGAGTGCATTTAGATCAGGCTTCATTGAAGAAAGTAACAAGGTGCTCAACGAAATCGTCAACTCGCAAAGATCCAAGGAATTGTTAGGCCAAGGCTTCAACTCCAAGTATCCAAACCAAGCTTCGGTTGTTGAAAAGCAAAAACTCTTGCCATTCCACCAGCACATAAACTTGGAGTTGTTAGAGTGTGTCCACCTGACTTGTTCCTTGTTAATAGAAATTCCTGCATTGGCCGCTGCTGCTTCTTCTTCATCCAAAGACAACAAGCGTAAGGCTAATATCAAGTCATTCAAGAGCAAATTAGAGTTCCACGACAGACAGTTCTTCACCGGTCCTCCTGAAAGTATCAAGGATCATATTGTTCATGCATCGATTGCTTTACAAAAGGGTGATTGGGTCAAGGCTTACGAGTTATTGTCATCGATCAAGATCTGGAAGTTATTCCCTAACACCGACGAATTGTTGGCTATGATGAAGACTCAATTACAAGTTGAAGGTTTAAGAACCTACATCTTCACTTACAGAAGCATCTATGCCAAGTTGTCAATTGCCAAGTTGACCAAGGTGTTTGATCTTTCCAACGAAAAAGTCATTGAAATTTTGGATTCAATTCTTGAAAGCGGTGAAGTGAGTGGCTCATTCGATGAATCCAAGAAGTTCATCAACTTCACCAGTAGTGAACCTCAAAGATCAAGATTACAAGAGTTGGCTATCGTGATGAATGAAAAGGTTGGTTTGTTGACCGAAAAGAACGAAAAGACTAGCTCCAACGGTTACGGAAAGAAACAACCTCCACAACAACAGCAACAACAACAACAGCAAAGAGAACAAAAAGACTTGATTCAAGAAGAGAACAACAGGTTCAGGTACGCTAACGTGAGTGTGAATAACGATGAATTCCAAGCTACTGCTTAATTGTAACATATTGCATGTCTGACGGACACGTCTAGTTTTTTAATAAACACTATGAGAATGAATTGTAGACCACACAGGAAGACAGTTATACACTGCAACCCACGAATTACCGGAAAACTCTTACATTTTTTCACCAACATTTCCCCTAACATTTTTAGATATTTATTTCCAATTATATCCCTTCGTACATTTTCACTATCTTATCAGCATTGTCCTGGATTGGACCGTCCGGCTTGTACCTCAGGCATGTAGGCCAGGCAAAGCAAAGTATTGGTCTATGTGCAGTCGCGATGGCCACACGTGATCAGACATATATTTGACAAATTTTGCCATACTCTGCAATACGGCAATGAACAGAGAACGTAAGATCAAGACAGGAGCTTTGTGTGAGCTATGTCACGGGCGTAAAGCTGTGATGAAGAGGCCCAAGAACCTCCAAAAACTTTGCAAAGAATGCTTCTATAACGTGTTTGAAACCGAAATCCACAATACCATCACCGAGGCCCAGCTATTCGCCCCAGGAGATCGGGTGGCCATAGGGGCTTCGGGAGGCAAGGATTCCACCGTACTTGCGTCTGTTCTCAAGCTCTTGAATGAGAGGTATAATTATGGCCTCGAACTTGTGTTGCTTTCTATCGACGAGGGAATTAAAGGCTATAGAGACGACTCGTTGGCCACGGTCAAGAGAAACCAAGTGCAGTACCAAATGCCACTAGAAATCATCTCTTACAAAGAATTATACAACTGGTCGATGGACGAAATCGTGTCATGTGCTGGGATTAGATCTTCATGTACTTATTGTGGAGTATTGAGACGGCAAGCGTTGGACCGTGGTGCGGCCAAGCTCGGAATCAACCATGTTGTCACCGGTCACAATGCCGACGATATAGCTGAAACAGTGCTCATGAACTTGTTGAGAGGTGATACTGCACGTCTCGAGAAGTCCACTACCATTTTGACCCAATCTCCAGGCTCGCCCATCAAAAGATCTAAGCCGTTTAAGTATACGTACCAGAAAGAGATTGTGTTGTATGCCCACTACAAGAAACTCGATTATTTCTCTACTGAGTGTACTTATGCACCTGAGGCATTCAGAGGTACTGCCAGAGAGTTGTTGAAGTCGTTGGAGTCGATAAGACCTTCGTGTATCATGGATATCATCTACAGTGGAGAGCATTTGGTGCTTGCACCCAAAAAGAAGAAAAATACTGTCAGCTACAAAAAGAACAAAAAGGAAGTTGAAGTCAATGCCGATGGTTCGGTGAGCTTAAACAGAGAGTTCAAGGATGGAAACAGGTGCGAAAAGTGTGGATACTTGTCGTCCAACAAGACTTGCAAGGCATGCATGTTATTGGCCGGGTTGGAAAAAGATAGGCCTCGGGTAGGTATTGAAGGCAATGTGTCGGTGGATGGAGCAGCCAAGCTATCCAAGACCCTAGAACAACTTACTTTTTAATAGTATATCTATGAAAGAGGGAGAAGTTGAGCTCGGATGTTACACCGTGCCAGGTGCAGTAGAGAAGTACTTTGAATTGCGCAACAAATTGAGGTTATAGACGAGGTTAGCAGAACCACGAAATAACCTGTGTTGCTGTTGACCTCTACACAATATCATTGACTTCTAATTGATTTGTGACTTGATTAATTGATCCTAGTGAAATTTTCAGTTCCAAAAAGTTACGAGTGGTTGCATGTTTTCTGGAATCGCTGCTGGTAACATTCAATATATTTAATACGTCACCATGTAAAGTGCTGTTACAAGATCGTAAGCGTTATGTCGTTTCTTTACTTACCCACTAAATAGACTAATAGAGATCTTGATCGTTTAATAAATATCTAGGCCTTGGAATTACGGTAGAGGTGAGTGGCACTAGCTTGGTTGGTAGAAAAGACCAAAGTTTCAGCAATCACAGTGTTCTGCTTTCTGGTGAGACCAAACACAATGATTTCAGCTATGTCTGAAGCAACCAAAGGATCGGTGCCTTCATAAACAGCCTTGGCCTTTTCCACATCATTCTTGAAACGAACGATACTAAAATCGGTTTCTACATTACCAGGATCAACCTCCAACACTCTAATTTTGGTATCGATCAACTCTTTTCTCAACACATGAGAGAATGACTTGACACTGGCCTTGGTAGGACAGTAAATTCCTCCACCTGGATAAGGATCTCTACCGGCAATAGATCCAATGTTGACAATGTCACCGGAGTTCTTTTTTTGGAAGATAGGCAACACCGCTTGGGTCAAAGTGATCAATCCCAAAACGTTGGTATCGAACATACCCTTGATGTCAAGAGGGCTAATCTTTCCTACAGGATCACGACCCAATGCCTTACCAGCGTTATTAACCAACACATCGATATCAGCGAAATCCGGACTCAAGTTCAGGACAAATGGTTCGATGGTTTCGAGCTGGGATACGTCAAGTGACGCAGTCAAGGTTTTGATTTTGGGGTATTTCTCGTTCAATTGCTTGGAAAGAGTGTCTAACTTGTCTTTTCTTCTGGCGGTCAAGATCAATTTGATGTTACCTGATGCGGCTTCAGCAAGCTCCCAGGCAGTAGCTTCACCAATACCACCAGAAGCTCCTGTAATCAAGACAATTTTTTGAGCAAGTCTTTCAGCTGCTTTCAATCCGTACGACATGGTCAGAGAAGTAATTGTTTATTGACCTATGAGATGAGCAGCAAGGTATAGCGGTTTTATAGAACGGGATTATGGCGGCGAAGGGCCGTGCTGCGGGCCGGCAGTCGGTTTGTCACGTGTGCATTCGGATCTGGTTCTTTGACCTTCTTTGTAAATTGGCGGACGCTTTTGGCGCCTGGTAAGATGAGGTGATACCTGGGTGTGGTTTCAAGACATCAGTTGCAATTTTGGGAGTTTTACCAGTTTGAAACCAGTATCTGAGGGCCCATATGGGTGACCTAGGTGACCGGAAGTCGCATTCAAAGGTGTCACCGCACTGAATGTATTTTTTTCACACTGTACTGACTCATTTCCATTGTAGTGTTGATTTATTTTCATACATTATGTTATGGGTACTACTCAACTACACTTATATTATTATTAATTCATTTATATAAATCAATGTATTTGCAAATTTACACAGTGATACACCTAGTAGAAGGTGCTTGGTTGTTGGGCAGAGAACAACTTGGTGGACTTTTGAACTCTGTGAGGTAATGGGAATTTTAAGTCTTTGGTCAAGTATTGTCTGACGTATTGTCTCTTGACATCTTCGGTCTTTTCTAATTCAACAACCTTCAAGATGTGGATAGACCGGAATCTAGCTCTGTGTCTAGCAGCTAAATCTTGGTACATGGTTTCAACAGCACCGACTCTGGTAACATCTCTGTATTCTTTGTACATGTTGTGGATACCAGATCTGGAGTCGTATCTAATCCAGATACCGAAGGTCTTGACCTTGGTTGGGTGGGATTCGGAGATGATGTTGACGGAAACAATTTCACCAGAAGCCTTCTTGACCTTGTGCAACTTTTGTAAAAAGTACCAGTAACGAGACTTGGCAACAACAGTGTTTGGAGCAAAGATTCTCATTCTGTACAACTTTGGCTCTGGAGCAGAGTCGGTTGGAAGACGACGACCGATAACTTGATATTCGTTTAATCTAGACATCTAATGGGTTAGTATTTGAAATTCAATAATTCTTTGGGCTGGTAATTTTCATGATGATGAGCTGGAAAAATTTTTCACACACATCAGACAAGCACAGGGTACGTGTGTGTACTTGTATCATTACGTTTATATCCATCCCGAGCCATTTCTCATTTCGTTTGATTATTACTTACTCTTGCTGTTGATATCCAAATGTATATGCTAAAAGGCGAATAGCTTTTTCATCAAGTAGACTTTTTTCATTTCCTGGCGGTGCCAGGTGAGCGCGAGGGTTTGTGTCACAGAGCGCACTGGGTCTGTGCAGGCCGAAAATTTTGTCGTAATGCGGGTGTGTGGTCATGGGATCTAGGGCTGTAGCCCTAGTCAAGAGGTCGTGTGCACACGCTCGTAATAGCGGTATTGCACAAAATCATAAGCGGGTCGTAGCCGTGCTAAATTGGATGGGTGCGGTTTATGGGAAATCAGTATTGCTTATTGTGTATTTGCCTGGTACCTATCTATATGAAATTTTACTCGCTTTTCTCTGCTGCTGCCTTCATGCGTTTGTGACGATCACTTTTCGCACCCAATCCGCTCTCCGTCTTTAAGATAAAGTCCATGTACCGGAACGAACTGGCATAGTTTCCGATAAAGTAATGATGGTGGAGATCGTGGTGCTCTGCCCCGGCCCATAATGGGAACCAGTGGTTGAGCGACCATGGAAAATCGTAGCCAGAATGGGAGTCCACTGCTTGTAACAAACGCATAGTAATCCAGACCACGATAGTCATCAAATGTAGTTGTGCGAGTTGAAGTCCGGGGTAGTCGCGGGCCACCCAAGCATATAGAATAGGAAATCCCACGGTTCCCATACCAAGCATCATGACTTCAACAGGATGAGCGTACTCGGCTGCAAGTCCAAATGGTGCTGCGTAACGATGGTGCTGCTTGTGGATGTTGCGATAAAACCACCCTACGTGGAACAATCTATGGGCCCAATAATGCCACTGGTCTTCACAAACGAAAAAGAAACAGACTTGGGCTGCCATTATTTTCCAACTAGGAAATGGGACCTCCACTGAGATATGGAGCTGACTGCAAAGAGGATGGAACAACCAGATGGGCAATGCCTCCACCATCAAATGCAGCTTGATCACTGCTTTCAAGCACTCCCACTGTTCGCGATCACTCGGCATTTTATCTGGTTGGATTTTCCATCGGTTGAAGTATGATATTTTGCCGATTATGTACCAAGGAAGACATCTACTGAAATAAACGAACTCGTGGGTTACAAAAAAGAGGAGGCCGGTGGCCAACATGTCATTTCCCACGTACAAGTACCACGAAGCCCACAACCTCTCGACCCATGAGAGCTGTGCGGGTTGTAACAGGCTCCACACCTCCAAGTATCCGTTTGACGTCAGAACATTATTAAACGTTGTCTGAAGCGACACCTGCTTCAAAGCCTCTAACATGCTTGTCCTCTCAATCCATACCTCCAATTGACTATTTATACCTGCGCGCTAGCACTTTTTTTGCACCCATTCGCGGTGGCCTGATAAAAAAATCACCTGAGCGGCGGGTTTGTTGGCTTACACGTCGTTCCCACAAACATACTACTCTATACGACAATTTCGCTGCTCGTACCTCGTACCGTGCCTTATACGGTTCGTAATACGCGAAAGAAATGTCAGGCTTAACTTTGTATGACTTCAACGTAAGCCGCATATGCATTAATAGTGTGAGCTCGATAAACCATTCTGAGCTGCAGGTACTACCTGGAAGTCATACTTGAAAGTCATACTTGTTCTTTCATATTTTATGCAATTCGTGTAAAGAGTCGTACAAAGAATATAACTGCAGTCAACTTTGCTTTATTTACTAAAAGCATGAAAATATGATATGAAACAAGCTAATATTTAGGAAGTGAATTGTTTATGCATGGAAATGCAGGGAAAAATTAAATGTAGCAAAACTTCTGAGCAATAAACAACCAACTCTAAAAGTGACCCGAACTAAAGAAGTATAAGTCATTATAATGCGCAATTGTTGCAAAACACGAATATAAATGTTCATTGGCAAAATAGCCGACACTTTCTGGTTGTCAAATGGACCTGCAACCAGACAATTGCGTGTATCAAGAAAAGTTTGACGCATACAGTCGTTTATCCCAAAATATACTAGAGTCTTTTTTACAATTCTTACTGGTACTTTCAATTCTCATCATTTATTACTCTATCTAAATTACTCTTTCTTTTGGCAAGATGTCTACCAACAAACTATTATCTATGGAACCCAAGTTCAAACCGTTGGTTTGTCTGTATGTATCTATGTTGGCAAAGAACTTGTCAAACAAAAATGAGGTATCCAATGGTCCACCCTTGGCTTCTGGGTGGAACTGGGTGGAGAAAATAGGTCTGTGCTTGTGGATCATACCTTCGTTACTCAAATCGTTCAAGTTGGTGAAGTATGGTTCCCAGTCTGAATTCAACGTATCAACATCCACGGCATATCCGTGGTTTTGCGAGGTGATGTGACACTGGCCCGATTTCAAGTCAAGAGCAGGAATGTTGTGAGCTCTGTTACCGTACTTTAACTTGATGGTCTTGGCACCACTAGCCAAAGCCAATAATTGATGGCCCAAACAGATACCAAAGATAGGTAAGTCATGGTATTTTTCCATGGTGGCTTTCAAGTTTTCGGTGGTACTTGAACAATGGGTTGGGTCACCAGGACCGTTAGAGATGAAAATCCCGTCAAACTTGTTGGCGATCTTGTGAATAGGGTAGTTGTAAGGGAAAACTGTCAACGAAGCACCTCTTTCAACCAAACATCTCAAGATGTTTTCCTTGGCCCCACAGTCTAACACTGCAATGTGAATGTTTTTGGAGTATTCTGGAGGGCAGGCAATATGGAACGGAGCCTTTGTGGTGACTTTGTGAACCAAATTGACCGAGCCAGGATCTTCGAATGCAGCATCTTCATCGGCATCGTACTCCTCACCAATGGTGATTTTG
Organism: Suhomyces faveliae; assembly: GCA_030585145.1. Lineage (NCBI taxonomy): Eukaryota > Fungi > Ascomycota > Pichiomycetes > Serinales > Debaryomycetaceae > Suhomyces > Suhomyces faveliae. The sequence continues at coordinate 58,229 of JAJMBY010000047.1, read as the reverse complement.
GCCAAAGAAGAACCTTTGTCTCTGAGATAAGAAACCAACTGTCTGGTGTCAACACCCGAGATAGCAGCCACGCCGGAACGCTGGCACCATTGCTGTAACGATTCGACCGCAGTCCAGTGCGAGTATTCCAAAGCAACATCAGCCACAACTATACCTATACATTGAACCGTGGGGCTCTCCATGTACTTTAACAAGTCAAACTGGTCCTTTTGGGTGGACGAAGGAACACCATAGTTACCAATAAGAGGCTGGGTGAAACACAAAATCTGTCCCTTGTACGAAGGATCGGTCATCGATTCAGGGTATCCTACCAAAGATGTGGTGAAAACAGCCTCTCCACTAATATTTTTGTTGGCACCAAAAGAGTATCCATTGAACACAGGACCATTTTTGATGGTCAAGGTGGCACGGTCCAACTGGGAGGTCTTGTTGGTGAAGCCCTTGGCTGCAGTGGCCAAGAAACGCTTGCCAATATTTGAAATTCCACTTCTAAGCATCTTTACTGAGCAGAAAATGATTGGGGAAGAAAACGTCCCTTTATAGGGCGGGTGAAAATTCTGATTGCGAATCGCGGCTAACGAAAATTTGCCAATCCATTGCCTATTTGGGAATGACTCATCTCGCACTGACGCAACGACATGCACCAGTGCTGAGCACATGGTGGTAACAGACTTAGCCAACCAGAGACTATGCTTTGAAGAGTCAGTAGTATTTATAGTTATAAAATTACTTCTGCTACTATACACATACTTATGGTGGCTTCAGTGTGACGGATGTTGATTTTAGGTGCCGAAGGTACGCTTATCGCAATACGTAACACTAAGATACAACATGAAACGCATGAACCTGAATTACATTACGAGGGTGATGTACCTTTGTTCTATGGCTTCATCTTCATAGCTTTACCTATTGATATAGAAATACAAGTAAGGGCCATAGTCTGTACAATTGCTCAGACATACTCTCAAATACTTGAATACCATCTATTGTTTAGCGCTTCTATATTTTTTCTTTTACTTCGTGCAATTACTGTTTAAAAAAACTGATCGTCATAGAATTGAGCAAAGACCCTATGGTACTGTCTTTGCATAAACATTATCTCCATATTCTTTACGCTGTCTTGTGTTTCTCACTATTTCTCAGAGTAATCACTACCACTGGCCACTGTCATTACGATTACATTTTTACCACTATTTCGCTCGCTATCGTTCGCTCAATATCATCCCACAAGAACAGGAACATCGACCTTGACTACGTTATCAGCAAACTCATTGGCTTCACTGCTGCTTCCCTTGTACCTGACTACTAGCTGGATACAATAAATCCGACCCACGAGACAGCTTTGAAAGCTGGGGATCAAACTGACGTTGTGCTTATTGATTGTTTCCAATGGTATTACCACGTCTTTGGCCCAGCGGATCTTGTTATTAATGGTCTGCGTAGCCTTCCATCCACTTTCATCCATAAGATGCGGGTGAGTATGTACTGTGACTGGTTTGAAGTAGTCTTTAAGGCAATCTTTCTTGACGGTAAGAGACTTGACACTTTTGAGGTAGAGGTAAGACTCTTTACTAAGACGAGTTTCGTTGGCCTTGAGATATTGGATATAGCCAAACGCGTTATTCTTGAGGTTCTGTAGGTTGTCTCTGGTAGTGGTGACGTCATCGTTGGAAACCTGTCCCTTTTCGGTGGAGTAGAAGAAGTCGTAGCCCAATTCAAATGGAAGAGGATAGTCGGTGTTGTAGGACCAGAGCACGATATTGGTTTCTATAAGCGATATTTGAGGTGGTTTTGCCGAGTCTATGGCATCAAATACCAACGTGGCTTCGAGTTTTTGGAGCACTTCCTCGGGATCTCTCAAATAGAGCTCATTGATGTTGGCCGAGCTGGTCGAGGTAACAGGGTGGAGTTCATTCGAGAGCACAGCACCAATGGACTGTGTTGGACTGAGCTCGGGCTCGTCCATGCTGCCGTTATTATACTTGGTAAGAAGTTTGGGTGATGCATATGGAATCACCAACAGAGGCACCCGTACAAACACCTTCAGCATTCCGATCTTGATTAGCGAAGACAAAATTTTCTTTTTACGCTTTCCATAAACTGCAGTTGCTAGGGCAGTGCCGATCATTCTGTTGGCATTGTGGTACTCTGCGTCATGATCCACGATCCCTTTTTCGTTCAGGTGCGTATTAGTATTGGGTAAGAGGTTTTTGCGTTTGATCTCATCTATGGTTATGTTCAGATGGTCGAGTTTCTCGTTGATTTCTCGCTCGATTTGTTCGTTGGAGACCGCTAGGGCCTTCCAAGTGACTTTGTTCTTGAAATCCTCGAAAAGCTTGCCGTCAATTCCAAGACTGCTGAAACTATTGGTGCCATACCGGAACCATTGGTCATAGAGTCCAATTTGGTGTTTCATGTTGGGCAAGAACCTGAGAAAGTACTGGCTGCTCTTGGAAATCACGTAGTCAGAGGAAGATGCTTTGGGGTCGTTGATTTCATGTTCCGATACCGCCTCTTTGGCACCCACCTTGTCGATAAACTTGGCTTCAATTGTATAACTGAGACTGACGTCTTCGAAACTGTAGTCCTTGGTAAGTATAGGTGTTCCCCTGGTATTTAAAAAGCCGTATCCAAGCACTTTGTTCAACTGGATCGACTCACCTCGGTTGTAGAAGCACGTCTTATCGAGCCCCATGGATGGCGGAGGCATGATGTGCGAGACCAATGAGTTGAAGCAGCTGTTGTCGAGGAGCTTGCTGGGAAATTTGAAGGTGAAGAATTTCTTGTACTTGCCGAGCGGCGCAAGCACTCTTTCGGGAGGGAGCCCAATCAGACATCCGTCGCTGGGATCGATAGTATAGGCCTCGTACTCAACCCCAGCACAGCTGGGGATCTGGGTGTAGCCATACGATGCATTGAGATCGTACATTTTGAGAAATTTCTTCATAAGAATCTTGTTGTATTTGTTCAAGTCCAACGGGCCCGAGTTGGGGTTGCGGTCGGTGGACTTGATAGTTCCCTCGAGCGACACCGTGAAAAGACCAAAGTCCACTGGTTTGTTGCTGGTGTTTGTGATGACAATGTAACCGTTCACCACATCGCCCGAAGTGTACTCCTTGAGCCTAGTTTCAAGCTCGTTGGAGACGTTGGGCAGAGGCACTCTCTTTGTGACGTAGATCTGGATATCAATGGGCGAGCTCGTCGCTTTAGGTAACACATCGATGTTGTCTAGCGGTGAATGTGCCGACTCTGTGACCGACATGTTGTGGTTGTGTACTGATTCCTGATCGCGATCTTGGCTGGTTCCTGACACAGCGTGACCTTCATCGCTGTCGTTATCGTATACATACTCTTCATCTTCAGGGTAGTACGGGTTGATTTGTTCGAGGCGGGCGGTTATTTCATCCGTATGGGATGTCTGGGGTGAAAACAGGGGTGGCGTAGCCGACGAGTTTTTGGTATCGCCGTAGATAGGTGGTTTTACCTGGAGATTTTCGGCAAACTGGGTATCGTCACGGCGCAAGATTGACTGGAACATCTGAAACGAAGGCAAGATATCAAAGTACTCAGTTTGAGTATTGGACGCCGACGCCGACAACTGGCCGTTCGAAAGCATATCGATGTGATGCTGTTGTTCCAGCGACGGCCGGTATGGTTTATTGAGCGTTGCATTCAAAGATCCTATACGCGAACGGGACAGTATAGGCGATAACTGGGGCGATCGTGAAGCTGTTGGTGACAATTTGGGAGATCTAGCGTTGGCGGCAGGCAGGGAATGGTTTGATGCCGTGCCTTGGATCGCATCGAGGTCTTGGAAGGACGGCGGCTGCTCGGGTGCCACGCCGGACTTGGCCTTACTATTGCTTCGACTGGGCCGAAGGAGGTTTAATGGCATTGTTGCAATAGCCTGATCACGACTACTGTTGTTTTCCTCGTATTAGTTATATCTTCTACTTGGGGAGAAATTAGCGATGAGGCGGCGCGACTAATTATCGCCATATTTGAGGCCCAAAAGAGAAGGTAAACGAGAAGGACAGATTTGTTCCACGTCTTTGTCTTGAGTATCGCTTAAATACGTAAGGCGGGGTACTCTTGAGCTCTAGGACCTTCATCTACTGATAAACAGTAGAAAGGCTTCTTACTGACGGCAGCGCCAATGCTCGCTTCGCTCAAGTCCGTTTCATAGTAGCGTCACCGCTTTCTCTAGCCAGCGGCGTACCCCCTCTACTCTTTCTTGTAGTACTGTTTATTGATTACTTACTTTCTCGCTCTACTACACTTGATTTTCAGAAGGTCATTTATTGAGCCTCGTACTCGCGGAAATTCAGCAGCCACGGCCGGTCAAGGCCTAAATTATCATCAAAGTAAAGAGATTAACAGTCCCAATACACAGTAGACCGTCGTGATAAAATGTGGTAAGTCATCATTAACATTTCCTCAAGTACGAAGCTTTCAACAAACTTGTTCTAACAGGTGAGCAAAACCTCCTGATGTTGCTCGCTGTGAAAACAAGGTTTTGGCAATGGCTTCAATTTGGTATAAACAATGATATCAGACGTGAAAAAGTTTATCTACATAAAGTTCGGACATATGCTTGTCTTTTTTTTTCAACCTCATCTTTTATCATTGCAATACCAGTATCGAACCGATGCTAAAACCTAAGTCTTATGATCCTTTCAATGAATTGGTTTTGGTTGGATATTTCTATAAATGTTAGTAACTTCACTCCTTCACAAATGATTCAAGAATTGTTCAGAAAGGCATGAATGGTATTAAAAAAGTTTTGTCATCAACGGGAATCCCGAAATTCTGACTCGTCATCTATAGAGATCATCATCTAATTCTTGATTATGTTGCAATTAGTACTTACAATACTATCTTGGTTAGTAACACAAGTCTTGAATAATCCGGAGGTACTATCATGGTTCAGTTAAAGTGGGTTTCTGAGGCCCACCGATTATGCGTTGTCACTCATAAAAGTATTCAGTGCCCAGTGCAATAATTCCTCATAATAATGTGTAAATATCTCCTAGTTGATCTTGTAGACATACCCTAAAATAGTTAGTAAACTAGTTTAATTTAATTGTACCGTTTGCTTTGAAATGCAAACAAAAATAAGTGCTGAATCTTGAATTTATACTTCAGAAGCGTATTGTGCAAAAACTTATCAACATATAGATTCAGCCAGTAATTCCAGCTTTGTTTTTGTTTTAATCATCATTGTATAGTTCAACATTCTCCTTATGTAGGAAAAAAACTTACCATTCGTGTACAATGTATAAAATCCTTTCTATACATCACATAACTTGATATTATGTATCAGCTATTGAGTGTTAGTAAAGCACCAACTAAACTACCAGAAAGCCACCAAGATTAAATCAATCATCTATTCAGAGTAAATAAATGTGATCATTCTCTTTTTTTAAAAGTCACAAACTCTAGTTTGAAATGTTTATTTGGTTCATCCGTAAAATGTTGTTTAACTTGGTGCTTTATATGTTATATCACATACACTTTAGTCTATAGAGTGCTTCAATTATGTTGCCGTTTGTCGACTTTAAGTAGTGTTGGAGCGAGCGAAAAATTTGCGCGGCCGGGTAACCCCGTGAGAACCAGCCTAGGTTTGGGCCTGGCCCAGGGCTGGCACGAGAGGGCAGTAGGGGGGTAATCACTGGTTGGGATTTGTTACCAGATTCGGGTGTGTGATAAAGTTAGGTGGTAAGAGCAAATAAGCTAATAATAACTTAAGTGAAATATCCAGCCCAATACAATAATTTTTTGAAAGTAAAGGGTTTAATGACAATTTCGCAGCCATTTGGTTAAGAAATTGGAGAAATTGCTAAAAATGTAAAGTAGTAGCAGGTGAATTCTATTTGCATCACACAAGTAAGATGACTGTTTTATATATTCTTCTCTATGCTCTTCCATCCGCAATCAAGTACTTTAATATTTCATCGGTATATATCCATAATGAGATAACCCCAAAGATACAACGAGCAAAAGGTGGCTACTGAGAGTATACTTTTCTTATAGTATAGCAGTTAAGAAAGTATATTAGGTATATGTTATATTAGTTCCATTACAGGGCTATTCATTTATTATCTATATTACATTATTGACTCTTGGGATTTGGAGGTGGGATTGGTGGCATGAACATGGGTGGAATAGGCATTCCGGGCATAAACGGCATACCTGGGGGAGGAACAAACATGGGTCTCATGGGTAAATCTGTTCTTTGTCTCTTTGGGTCCAGTTCGTCTTCGTCAGCAGACCGCTTCAAGGATGTGGCCGGGTCCTCCAACCCCAACTCTGTCTTTTTCTCTTCAATGTACGCGCTCAACTGTTCCTCCAACTCCGAATTACGGGTCCACGAGTCTATATACACGTCGTCTTTGCCACAATTGGGGCAGTGAAAGTCGTTTTCAATGAGAGTCTGCTCCAAGTCGGCCTGGTTGTAGTTGAAGTTGGAGAGTTTTTTGAGACTGCTTCGGTCTTGACAGCATGGCGTCATGACAATAGGCGCATGGAGCAACTTGCGTACACTGGCCAACGGATCCAAAAACTCGTAGCGTTTGTCATTTTCGATGCACTCGAGAATCCTCTGTTCAAATTCCTGTTTAGCTTTAAGCGCAGCGTTTTGCTGCTTCTCCTGGTATGTTAACCAAGTCTTGCTGTCGGCCATGGCAATGGCATAGTCACCGTCTTCTGTGATGAGAATAGCATTGCCGTCTTTATCAACCATATCTCCGTTTTCGTTGGTGGTGAGCCCTTCAGACTCCACTTTGCGCTCAAGTTCTTCCTTGGATATTGTTTTGAGGTACGACTTTGGAATACCGGTGGTACGGAGAATCTTTTTGCCCTCAAAGGTTGGATCGGTATTGGTGGGACAATTCTTGATCCAGTGATCTTTCTTACCACAACGATAACATATATATCCTGGAGGTGGCAAATCCTCAGCTTTAGGCTGTCCTTGCTTGTGGTATACCACCTTGTGGTTGGCCAACTCGTCTTGGGTCTGAGCCCATACATTGTCTTGACTCTCAAACATCATCTTGATACGGTCTTCTTCAGACATATTTTCGTCCAAAGGTCCCTGATCAGGTCTAGCACCAGTGGTTCCCAGAGCATTGGTGGCATTACTGATGACTTTACGGTTGACCCGTGGTTTACCACTGACATATCTAGAAGCATTTCCAAACCTGCCGCCCTTGAAGTTCACCGGTGATCTCTTGGCTAGCACGAATGACGACCTAGTTATAACATCTTGGTCCAATTCGTATTCGAGGTCGGGCTGCTCTGAGTGGTAGAGTCGTAATATGAAGTCAGCACCCAGTCCAAGGTGGTTCTGCAAGATAATTTCTCGCTTCAAGTCAAACACATTGATCGCTGTTCCATCGAAGTGAATCACAGACCGATCCTTCTGGTGGAGAAACTTGTAGTACACAACCGAAGACATGCTCTATGGTGGTTGATAAAGTCTGGCAGCTGGCGAAATGTAGTGGTGCACACGTGACCTAAAAATCAAACTCTTCAACTACAACAAACTTCCTGGCCCTCTGCTGTAAACAACGAACAAGAGGTATTATGGACGTCACGTACTCTAGTTCGAGTGTCCCAGGATACAAGGAGCACTTGCATGTGCACGAGGTGAGATTGCCTCTCAAATATCCTAGCAATCTGTCGTCTCTTGCGCCCAACGAGTCGTTCCACCAGCACTTGGCGCGAGCCGGTGCTGTAGTGCAATTGGACCACGGCTTGATTAACTCGGTGGTGTATGAAATCTCCAACAACTCCAAGGTACTTACACTCACTCCAGTGGTGTCCAAAAGCAACCATTTGGATTTGGAATTTCAGTCCCTTCGTTTCGATTTGCCTCATTCGCTCATCGCAAACTGCTGGGACGTCCACTACGATCCGCTGGGGGACGAAGGCACGCTTATTATCGATATAATCGACTCAGACTACTTGTTTTTAACATTTCGCATAGACTTGGCCAACTTTGTTCGCACCAATTCCTCCTTGGGTATTCATAATTTTGCTCTGTGGGGAAACATCTCGGTGCCATACTCGTTTGAATTGAGATCGTGGCCATATTTGTTGAAAAGTGTGGATCAGCTCAACTTGGTGGTTTCTTTAAAAGATGGTGGCTTGTTACATTTCCAAAGATCTCACCCATTACAGGACTTTGATGTGTTCAACTTTACTGAATTGCCTCCGTCGTTACCGCTTAATTTCATCGGATCCTTGTTCAGAAAAAACCCCAAACTGGATATTGTGATGGATGGAATCTCGTCCAACTCCATCGTCGACTTAATCACCATCGATTCTTCGACTTTCGCCACCTTGTCGGTTAGTAAAGTCATCAAATTATGGGACTTGAAAGCCCATACCAGATACCAGGACCCCATTTTCCTTAGCGAGTCGCTTGATTCTGGCTCCTGGCTAACAGCAGTACCCACAAAGTACTTTCATTTCTTCGAAAGCCTGTCTGGTCGCCGGTACTTGACTTTACATCTTAATATAAACTCTACCGAAAGCCTGGACAAAAGCAGGTTTGGGTTCAAAACTTGGGAAATAACAGATGGATTGACTCCCGTACCCCACCTAGACTTCGAACCCGAATTGCCAAACTTGTTACTAGTTACACTCAATCACTCGCAAGATCTGATGGAGTTCCAAAACAAGCTTTGGTTTATCCAAGACTTCCAATGCCAGGTGGTAGACGACGTAGTCAAGTACTTTATCTTGTGGAAGTCCAACACATCATCTATTGTTGTCCTGTACACCATCAACATTGAAACTGGAGCCATCAACTACATCAACTGGTCCCATATCAACCAGACCGACGTTGAAACTGCTCCTAACCATGAAACTGAATACTATGCCAATCTTATTTTGAACAGTGGCATTTATGATACACTCATTGTCAGAACATCCATCAATATCTTGAGAGAACATCTGAATCGGGGCTCGGTTTCTCCTCAAAAATCACTTAGAAGTAGTGTTTACGAAACTCTCGAGTTATGGGACGACCCCAAGACCTTCTGGTTCAAATTCTACTCCCTTTGTGAACAGTATAAACGCTTGAGCGAAGAAACGTTTGCAATTGGCTTTATATCGGTCTCCTCGATCGTATCCTTGCAATCGAATGGCTTGGGAATATACAGACCTTCTCACTACTACGAGTCATTCTTGTACAAGAGGAAGAATACGGGGGAAGGCAAGTTGGCATCTCTTCTTTTTAGGCTCCAATCTCTCTTGTCTACAAAGACCAACTATAAGCTCAGTGGATTGATCAAAAACACCTCATCCAAGTTGAGTACATCGGAAGTTACAGAGATCTTTGATAAATACCTCAGGCCAAAAATATCTGACGAAGAAATCAACGATATTTTAAGCGAGCTTGATCAATTGCCAGGTGGAATCGATATCATTAACTCCATTATCGACTCCATAGGCTATGAGCTTATCGACGCAGAGCAACAGGCAAGTCTGTTAGCTCTTCTGAAATTTGACAAGCTTAATACCATTCACACATTTAAGCAGATAAAGCAAAGTCACGAGTCATTGCTTCTCAACTTGATTATATTGTTCTTGATCTGTGAAGTCAATGACCAAATCCTATTGCTCATCAACAAGTTAATTGCCAAACTCAGTACCTACAATTTAATTGGTAAAATATTCGATACAAGTTTCACTGACTCATCTAGTGATGCTGGTATTGAAGCCCAAAACCTCAGTAACGTCGAGCACTCGCTTTTTTGGTCTAGTATTATGGTAAAGCACCAGCAGATGAACCAGCTCATTCAGAATCATAAACTCAATGAAGCCTACGACTACTTCTACCATACAGTTCTCAGTAAGCCAGAAGATTTGGTGGTAGATGCTACTATCGATTTGATTAATCGAAACGAAGGTAAGTTCATTAGAAACTCATTTCTTGCTAATCTCAATTCCGCCAACACATTACAAAAGTTTTTGATCGGACTTGTTTACTTAATAGATGGTGAACCAGATGAGTACTTCAACATATTTGCCGACTTCAGTCTTAATCAAGAGTTGGAAAAGTATCAAGATTTGGTCAAGAACCTCAATCAAAATGTTCATATTGGCAAGTTTTTGAATTCTATCTTTGCTCCTCACTCTGACTTGACCATAAAGCAAGCCCAATATTTCCATGCATTGTCCGAGCTCGCTAAATCACAAAGTAAAGATATCTCCAGAGCATCTAAATCACTCATTCTTGAAAACAAATCCAAGTTCTTGGGTGGCATTCCTACTGTATCAGCAGCAAAAGACTTGAAAGAAGCCGCTTCCGCTTCGTTCGAGTTGGAGGTGAAATTCTCCAAAATATCGTTGAAGTTTGAGCAAAAGGCTATTGATATTCTCAAGTCTTCGCCAGCCTCGTCGCAGCTTTCCGAGTACTACTTGAACATGTTTGAGTTGTCGATGACACTTTCAGAATTTGACTTGGTTTATGAGTCATTAACATACTTGAAGTCATCACCTCAATTCAAACAATTGTTTACCCGTTTCATCAAGAAACTCATAAGTAACAATTCAATCTCCGTGCTCTTTCCTCCAAATAGCAACAAATTGTACCAAAATAATTACTTGCTTATCGATACTATTTTATTGGAACTTGCCAACGATGAGCTCACATTATCACAAGCATTAAAATATTACGAATACCTCTACTCGTGGAGATTGTTTGGTTCGTCAAATAATTTGAGTGCTGCTCTGTTGACAGACAAAAGAGGGGCAGTTGAGTCGTTGTACTTGTTCATCACCCGTTTTAGATCGGAACATTCACTGTTGAGCGTCGAGACTTCTATCGAAGATTTTAAGCAATACAAACTCAAGATTTTGGAGTTGTACATGGTGATCCTAAACAATTTGAAGAGTTTTGATGATGACGAAGATAAGTGGATCTTGAAATCTCACGACTGTGGTTTTAAGGTGACTACGTCGGACGAATTGAAAATAGAGTACTACGAATGGCTCAAGCAATTGGGGGAAGAATTGAATGAATAAAGAAAGTGATACTATTAAACTAAATAAATCGTTATTTTTATTTTAGGGGCTCATTCAACCAATATTGGCTTTCATGTTTCCGGATCCTTTGGGATTTTCATCCTTCCAATCGTCCCATCTTCTCTTTTCCAACTCGTCATCGGTGTTGTCACTGTCACTTTCATTGGTATCCTTTACTTCCTCCTTCATCATCTTACCGTTAGCAAGCTCATAGTCCAAGTATTCCTCGACTGACATTGAAGGCAATACTTGGCCGGTTCCAAATACCTTTTCTTTTAATTGTTGTCGATTCGAAGTTATGGTGAATGGTCTTAAAATCTTACCTTGCTTAGATATAAGGTCTGAAACCTTGGTAGCATGGGAGGGTAAAGTCTCGAGCCTCGAGGTGTATCCGTATTCGTTAGCTGCAGAAAAGTCTTTGGTCCGAGCGTCTTGGGGCTGTTCGGGCTTCATGAGCTCGATCTTGGGCCTGTTTTCAAGTACCTTTAGTTCCATGGTAATGGACTCAAGTATATTGAACGTTTCAATAGAATGTAACCTTAATTGATCTGTATATATCTGTAATACGATTTCTTCGTCAAAATTACTAAATGTATCATCTTCATCATCTTTGTCTCCTGTCTTCTCATAATATTCATTAAGAATTTCGAGTTTCTGGTTGAGTTCCTTTTCGAGCTTAAAGTTTTCAATCTTGTCTTGTCTCCTTTGAGTAGGGTTATTGGAAGAAAGTACGACTTCCTCTATGCTAGGGTTGGCTAGACGTTTAAATCCATCAAGCCTTTGGCTTTGAGTTTTGGTCAATACTCCATACTGCTGTAATTCTATAAGATATTGAACATAAAACGATCTGGCTTGTTGAAGATTAACCACTTTTGCTTCCATAGACTGCACGCCTTTGTCAATCCAATAATCCATATATAGACTGCCCAAGTAGAACGGGGTATTTAGGAACGGGATGTAGTTGGTGTTGACTTCCTGTAGTGATTCATTGTCACTAAATAGGTGCAACCGATTGACGATGGTTTGAATCAAGGTGAACTCATCAATCAATACCTGGATTCTATGCTGAAAATCAGAACTGTCTTTACGTAAAGCCCACGATTTTATACCCCTGAACTCTCTTATGGCATTTCTGTATCGCTTGCCAATACTCAAGTCTTGCTCTACCATTGCTAGTTTGCAACGTTAAACCACCTTGATTCTGACTACTCAGATGTAGTAGGTGGACCTGTGTCACGTGAGCGCAGAAGGCACATTCAATATCAGCAACATCAAAGTCAGCGATATTACCAACACAATAATGAGTGCCCCAGCATACTATGAGCTTTACAGAAGATCCACAATCGGCATAGCGCTTACGGACGCGTTGGATATCTTGATATCGGACCAAAAAATCCAGCCGCAACTTGCCATGACCATCTTGAACAACTTCGACCGCATAATCTCCGACAACTTGAAGTCGGAAGCTGGAACGGCCAAGAGCAGATTGACATTCAAAGGAGACTTAAATACGTATCGGTTCTGTGACGATGTTTGGACATTCATTATAAAAGATGTTTTGATTAAGATGAGTGACGTGAGTGCCCACGATGGCCCTGGCTCTTCCAGTACTTCTGACCGAGAGGTGGTGGTGGACAAGTTCAAGATAGTGGCATGCAATGCTAGACGGGCGGCCGACATGTAAGAATCACAGCTTAAACTAAATCACTAACGTATGTCTAATAAATGTCTATTAACGATATATAATGTAGTCTTAAGTTTGGCGGAGAAAGTGGTTAAGATTAGTTTTTACCGTTGGAGAAAGAAATCACGGCCCATTTACCGGAGGAGCTCCAAAACTCACCTACTTCGTTCCCCATTTCCTTGTAGGTTTCAATCAATCTCTCATTGACACCCTTTTCCAAGCCCACGACCACGTCGGCCTTACAAGTTCTCAAACTGAGAACTGGTATGGATGATGAGGCCAAGCTTTGGATGGCGGTAGTGAATGGAGTGGTTTTGTCCCATTGCAAATCACCAGTCAATTTACGATAGTTCAAATCTCCTTTGAAAATAACCAAGCTAGAATCAGCCAAAGTCTGGTGCAAGTCTTTGTAGTCGACAATGTGCCAGAAATTCAAATCTAAAGTCCAGAATGGATGGTGATGGACGGTGATTTGGTTGGATTGGTGGTATGATTGTAATTTGTCGTGGAAAATGTTGATTGCCTTGGCGTCTGCTTGGTTACTGTGGATCTCCTTATAGAACTGAGGATCAATAAGCTGTTCAAGCAATGCAGTGACGTCTTTGGGCATGGTGTCACTAACAAACCATGGGATCTCTTTGCAGTGGATTCTGACCTCAGAAACCAATTTGGAGTCAAGCACAAATAGGGTGAATGCCAAGTCAGCAAACAATTCGAAACCAGAGTTATCGAGAACAATATCAATCCTTCTTTTTGAAGGGTCCTGCGAGATCAATTGTTCCCAGGCAGCAGGCAAGTCATTGACCAAGATCTTCTCTTCGTTCTTTTTACGGACCTCGGCACCTTGAACTGACTTGATATCTTCTAAAGTTACGTTACCAGCCAAAAGTGACAAGTCGGTGGCGTTACCCCAGAGAGAAATATCGATGTATTCACGGAACAAGATAGCGAGAGCCTCTTCGTCAGCATCCTGCAACTGGTCCTTGAGGATTTCGTAACGCTTACAAAGCTCAAGAACACCATGTTCAGATTGTTTGAAAGTGGATGTTTTTAAGTCTTCAAAGATATCAAATGTATGCCAGAAAGTTTGAGATGAAGAAATGAACATATTGTTGATCAATTGGTACAAGTAACATTCCAAAAATAACCAAGGGCCTGTCAACCAGGTCACCTTTTTGACGGCGTTGAACTCAGCAAGGGATTCATTATACGTTTTTAAGGAGGAGTTCAAAGCTAACTCAGCTTCAGTGAACGGCTCCACGGTTGAATCATCTAGAAAAGCAGCAAGAAGTCCCTTCAAGCCAGAGACAATTTTGCCTCCGGCCTCTGAAAGTTCGGAGTTGGCAGCAATTGTATTGGAAACATCCCTGATGGCACCTTCAATAATCAAAGGCCATCTTTTGTGTACTGTAGGGTAGGCAAAGGACTTCTCGTCGTCGTTATAATATGGTAATGGTAAAGACATCGTGGTGGTGGAGGTGGTGGAGAGAAGCGCTAATGTGGCGGTGAGTTCATATTAGAAGTGGGTGAAAGAAGGCCGCGGCTAGCCCCCCAGCGAGAGCACGCAGCAACTACGAGATGAGGTTAGGCGACACAGAAATAGAGAACACAAGAAATGAAGAGGATTGAAATTCTACAATAGGTTCAACAAGTGAGATATGATAATAAACTAGTGAAGGTGAGTGCCAGAAAGGTCCATCTAGAGCCATTTTTCTTGGTTTATGTTCCATTAGCGAGAGCAAACGGTTCCTAGAATTTGCGAGACCACGCGGTCCATAAAAAATAGGCCGCCGCCAATTACTAAACATTTCAGTGCGTACTACATTTTGTCCACAATAATTAAAATTACTATTTTCAATTGAGATGTGCGGTACATTTATAATATGGTACACCTAGATATAACTAATAAAACATGGAGCTAAACAGAGATACGAAATAAAAAAAGGGTAAAAGAATAATACAAAGTCTTTTTCTTCCACTTAACAAGATGGGAAAAAAAAGACAAACGTTAAGTCAAAATCCAGATCGCTTAATCGGTGTTTTTCTTGACATACTCAGCCTTTTCTTTCTCATACCTTTTCTTGTCAGCATCGGCCTTAGTTTGGTATGGAGCCTTTTCATCATCGTTCAAAGCCTTCCATTTCTCACCCAATAATCTACCGATTTGAGGGAAAGAGATACCTGGGTTTTCAGCTCTGACAATGTCTCTGTTATCGTTAGCAAAGAACATGTAAGCGGAAAGGGATCTCTTTGGAGCATCTGGGTCCTTCTTTTTTCTGGTGGACTTTCTCTTTTCTGTTGGAGCCATCTTTAGTTGTTAGTATAAATGGTCAAAAATATAAATATGTTAAGTGATAACAGAAAATCATCTCAATATATACACAGACAAAATTAATAGTGTAGTTGCGTGTGGGATAGTGTAAACAAACGCGTACGCCAACAATCCAAAACGAAAAGTGCGCGGCGCTGTTGGTTTTCGCACATATACCTCACAACCCGAAATGGTACAAACGTTTAAGTGCGATTGGTGTGCATATAACGCGTCTGCATTTACGTACAGGAAAGGTTCGCTGGTAGTCGGCTTCTCCTATACCTAGCCAAATCCCCCTCTATTCCCAGAATGCCAAAATTCAGGAGTCCAACCAACTATCAAATTGTTTGATGTATATATTGAATGATACCTCGAGTCGACACCGCTAGTGGGTTTTGATGGGTGGTCCAAGTAATCTTATCAAAGTCAGCCGTCCGCGCAAACTTTGGATGCGATTAGATTTTGCAACCTCAAGTCCTAACTGTCGACTATGGTTGTATCTGCTTGCTGAAATTGACCGGTACCAAACATCAACAATGTCTATATTATGATATATAGGACCAGCTGTTATGTATTGGTGCCTTTAGCATGTTGTCCATCTTTTATGAACTTCCCATATTATATCAGTTTCACTTAGTGCGTCCTACTAATAAACATAAAACTTACTTTAGGGGGGAAATTAATGTATGGTCTGGTAGTTAAGAATTAACTAAGAAAAAAGTATATACTAGAGGGCGGAAGCATAAACCGCAAATTATATACAATCGATATTTTCGCGCACTTGCTGTACTGACAATTGTTAGTACCCAGTGTTACGCAGGGCGCACTCCTAATGTATGAGCCACTTAGTGCACAAATTTACCAAAGCGGATGTAACTCCTCCTATACTCCACTTTTATAAACATGATGAAATTGTTGTATAGTAAGTGTTGGTACAGTGCGAATAGTGATATTTCAAGTTTGGATTTTTCAATATTAGTAAGAAAGGTGTAGAAGAGCTTTTATTTCTTTCTAGGTACGTCTTCTTACCATCTCAGGTTCTTAAGCTAGCCCCCATGGGATCTTGTATTGGCCTCTGATGCTGGCTGAGGTGGCCAAAATGAAGACGTCCGTGAATGCATTAAGTCACGTGATAGATATACATCCCACTGTTTATCAATAGACATTGTATGTTGATTCGAGCACTGAAAAGTAGGAGCTGCTAGTGATGTTTGTCGTTTCCCTTGTATTGTTTACTTGTCAATTCTATCAATCATTTCTATTGTATTTCTTTATGAAAAAGTACGTACTTTTACATTAGTTACACTTATGATATTGAAGATATTTAGTATCATTTATTTCTACACCTGCGACATTAAATTATACAAAATCGGATACCAGGCTCACTCACTCATTATCATAAAGGTTTAAAGTACCTAATACCAGCCACGGTATTGGGCATTTTCTTGATACCCGTATTGTGGGTATTGTTGATAAGCACCGTATTGAGGAATTGGTTGGATTTGAACTGGGTTTTGAGGCAATTGGTGTCCCTGTTGACTGGCCAGTCCGCTTCTAGAATCGCTAGCACCATCAGTTTGAGCACCAGCACCGTTTTGTTGACCTGAAGCAGCACCACTGGCACCACTAGCAGAACCTTGTTGAGGTTGCTGTTGTTGTTGAGGTTGTTGAGGTGGGTATGAGTAACCAGGATATCTGTTGTTAAATTGGTTTGGTTGACCGTAGTATTGGGATGGGGCGTTGGCACCAGCAAAGGCAGCACCATTGTTTATACCTGAAGCACCAGCAGAAGCACCAGTGGCATTGACAGCGTTGGTTTGGCCTGGGGTGTTACCTGTAGAACCAGCACCGCTGGTGGTTTGACCGGCATTGAGAGAGCCTGAGATTGGAGAAGCAACAGCGTTACCGAACGAAGATTGGGCACCTAAACCACCAGCAGCAGTACCGTAGTATGGACTGTTGTAGTAGTTGTAGTAGTATGGGTAACCGAATGGAGTTGGAATCTGTTGTTGCTGTAAGTTGTTTTGGTTGATGATTGGCGATTGGGTGGATTCTTGACCATTTCCAGAAGCAGCAGAAGCTGGTTGGCTAGTAGCACCATATTGGCCGTAGGAAGCAGCGGTGATGGCGTGGGAAGCAGCTGGAGAAGAGATACCACCGAGGGCAGCTGGGTTGTTGTAGGAAGAGTAGTCAATACCTGGATATCCACCAAATTGTCCACCTGGCAAAGTTTGGGCAGCTTGTTGTGGGTATTGTTGTTGTTGGTATTGATTGTAGTAGTCGTACTGTTGTTGAACCTGTTGGGATTGTTGGGATTGTTGCTGTTGTTGGTTTTGTTGCTTGTTGTTGTATTGGTTGCTGTAGGAGTTTTGGTTGTAACGTTGGTTGGTGTTGGCATTGGAGTTGTTACCGTACAAACCGTAACGTTGGGATTGTTGTTGTTGCTGAGCTTGGTCAACTGGCTGGGCGACTTCTTCCTTTTGTTCAGTAGTCTTTTCAGCTTCTTCGTCACCTAAAGCCAAAGATCCAAAGGAAACACCGATGGAGTTGACTTGTTGAGATGCAGCAGGCAACACAACTTGAGGTTGGATTTCAACAGGAGCAGCGGCAGCAGCGGATTCCTTTTGGGCTGGTTCAGCTTCGACTGGAGCAGCTTCTTGTGCAATTTCAACGGATTGTGATTCTTCTTCAGCTTGAGCTGGAACAGGAGCTTGAGTTTGAGCTGGAACAGGAGCTTGAGCAGGAGCGGCTTCAACAGGAGCAGCCTTTTTAGGGGCTTGCTTTTGGGCAGCAGGCTTAGGTGGAGCAATAGCGGAAACCCATGATCCTTGCTTAGGTTGAGGAATGGTGGCTTGTTTCAATACTGGTTTTTCGTTGGCACGGGTGGATGAGGTAGTTTGATCTTGTTGAGTGAGGTCTTGTTCTGGTGACTCTACTGGAACTTCATTATGGGATTCGTTAACGTTATTATGTGGCACTTCAGGTTCTATTTCTGACTTTTCGACAGCCTTTGCTGGTGGCACGCCATCAGTAGCCAAGGCAGCAGCCCAAGTGTTGGCAGCCGTTTGAACTGGATTAGACACCGATGTAGTAGCCGCAGCAGTGGTGGCAGCGGCGAGAGCTGCAGAAGAAACGCCCGATCCTTGAGAGTTGGTAGATGGAGCCACGCTGGCATGGTCAGCCTTAGTTTCCTTACCCTTTTTGTGTGGCGTCGACGAAAACAGTTTTTTGGATTTGGAGGCAGGATCAAACTTGCCTGGTCTTGATTTCTTTGTTGATGAAGGAGTAGATGATGCTATGTGGTTAGAGGAAGTGGAAGTTTGGGTGTGTGAGTGTGAACTAGAATTTGAACCATTCACGTTGTTTGCGGCGGCTGTTTCATCCAAATCCACTTTCTTCTTCTTGTCCTTCTTGATAGGCTCCCACTTGGAGACTTTGTTATTGACAATTAAATCAAGCACTAATTCTACATCGTTGTGATGCTCTGATAACAAACTCTGTAATTCCTCCACTTCCCAGTCCGGGAACATCTCTGACAAACTGGCCAATTCAGCCGATGTGCTATTTGTGGAGGATTTTTTCAGATGGTTCTTGTATGTTTTTCGTTGTGTGGACATTTCTTGTTTTATTTAATATGATACTTCAAACTGTGCTAGGTATACTAGTGCACTTTACTTTGGCGGGTCTCTCGCTTTAAATTTGAATATACTTTTGATGAATGTATGTGAAAAGTGGTCGCTTTTTCTTTTCGTAGGGGCTGGTGATCGAAAGTCGTCGAACGCTGGTTTGCGCACGTCAATTTCCAGAGGTGACTACTTTGTTAAGGTGGGAGGATGTGGGGCAGCCTGAGTGACCAAATACAGTAAAAGAGAAGTGGGAGTTGTGAGCAGGAAATCGGAGCAGTACGAAGGCACATACTTGTTTAAAGTTTTACATGTTGGTTAATTGACGGGTTTCTTCACTAAAAACTGGATGAAATTGCGTGGGTGCAAGTGAGAAAATAGAAGCAAAATTGACAAACAAAGTGGCGAGAGAATTACACATGGAAATAGTGTACGGCACCAAGAGAAAGATTGGAGCTTCAAGAAATGAGAATATTAGTATTTACTATAGTAGACCTAAAGTAGACCGTAAAGCTCTATATGCTGCGTAGATTGTAATAGGTGGCTTATCGCTAGATGCTACTGCGGGCCTGAAACGGTGACGAGTGTGGCGATAGTGCGGCAAACTAGTGAAAATGCCTGGAAAGACGCATTAGAATAGAAATACACAATAGCCCTTCACATCTTGTAACCATGGCAACGCCAACAAGTCATTATTGAACTAGCTACAAAATACAGCAGACGAAGGTGTGCTAGCCTGCAATTGGGCTAGTCTGCAGTTGTGCTTGTCTGCAGTTGTGCTAGTCTGCAGTTGTATTGCCGAGCGATCGGCTTGCCGCAATCAAGTAGTATCTTATCTACACTGAGCGTAAATACAAGACCATCCATGGGTGCAAAAAGTACTAAGCAGTATTATCTAGAAATACAAAGTATGAGTGGAAGCGACGACTCTTCAAACATTTGAATCGAATTCAAGTCTTTAACATTGGTTTTATCTGGAGCTGAGTACTCTCTGGTGATGGGAATCAAAATTGTTCGGCACATTGAAGTATTTTTTATCGGTCTGATGCCAATTGCTTATAAACTCATTTATCAGTCTAATTTTAATTGCTTATATCATATCTAATTGTTTTAGCCCTATCAATTATTATAAACGCTCACCAAGTTCTCCTGCTCCTCTATTTTGGCTCCAGTTACCATAGGCACCACTACCTGGTGAACCACTTCGTCAAACAACTTAAAAATGAGTCCTTTCAACTCATCTCCAGTTTGCTTGAAATCAGGATACGAGTTCACTTCGAGCAATTGAACATCAAACTTCTCGTCAACCAAGAAATCAACTCCAAATAACTCCACTGCATTGTCTAATGGCTGGAAGTTTATTTTGTCTACACTGGTGGCAGCCTTAAACAACTCGCCTGTAATTTGACACACCTTGTCAAACACTTGACTCTTTTGTTGCTGGCTGATGGCACTGTCCTCCAATTGCCACCAAGGTACCACCAACGGATCATCTTCTTCCTGCAAACACGTATTGGTCAAGTGGCCCAACATGTCTATCTCGCCCTCTTCACTAGGCGCTGAATATGTGCTGCCAGCAAAAAGTGTCAAGATATTCTTGTACACGTATACTGACAAATCACCGCCACACACAACGTATGTTCTTAAATGGAACTTCTTGTTGTTATAGTAGGGCAATAATAATGGTTGAGACATGTATTCTTGTACGATAAAGTGACGCAACTGTGATACAATCACGCCGTTGTTATCGTCTTCCACTTCCTCGTCTTCCTCGTCACTGTTCTCATCCTCTTCGAACGAGTCAAATATAGCCTGCAACTGTTCCACTGTCCTAAAAATCCGGATTCCTTGTCCCTTATCACTCATACTGGGCTTTAAGATCCAAGTTTTGGTACCAGCATTGATTTCGTCTCTCAATTCATAGGCTTCGTCCAAAGAATCGTCCAAAAACTCGGCATAGTCCACTTCCAATTGGAAGGATTCTGGCACCAGTGAACACAATATCGATTCGGGATTTTTTACTGTATAATGGTGTACGGTGTTGGCAAGAAAGTGCTTACGAATGAGGGCCTTTCTATAGATATACGAGGGTATGAAGTACTGCTGAGGATACTCCCCAAGTAAATCAATATCGATATCCTCGTATTCACCATAATGAAACACTCTGATGGGCGAATTTCTGATTTTGTTAAGAACTGACTTGTCGTTGGTTACAGCAAACTTGCCACTCTTTTTGATGGCTTCTACCCACGGCAGATACAAGTACAGTTCTTCCGGTACTGTTATTAAGAAGACGGCTTGGTTGCCGTCTATTTTTGATTGTTCAAGTCTTTGGCTCACCTCTTCGATATCTTCCAAAACTATTTCACCACCATGAGGTTCTACGCTTTTGAATGCTGCTTTTAAGGGCGTCACGCTGATTTCCTCGTTAAGCAAAGTTCGACTATCGGTGTGATTATAATCAACCAACCCTTCTTTGTAAACAACTTTGAAATCAGGGTCCCACACAAATTGCGACTGCCCTTGTTCATTGGGTTGAGCGCTTGGTGCATAAATAGATTTCCAGTAGTTGGTCAAGATTGGCGCGTATCTAATTTTGGTTTGGCCCAACTTCAACGAAGGTACCAATGGGACATTCACCGAATAAAGATCTATATCACTCTGTTGCTTGAGCTGAGCGTAAAGACGCGCGATCAACTTGACAGAAATTTTGGCGGCTTCTTGCAAAACTTGATGATCATGCTCGCGAGTATTGAAGGCATAACTCAATGCAACCGCCTTTTTGCCGTGGGTCACGGCTTCCATAGCAGCACCCACAGTTCCGCTGGTAAGAATATATAAGTTACCTGAGTTCTTACCGTAGTTAGGGCCCGAAATCACCAAGTCTATGTCCTTTCCCTTGGATTTACTGTACAAATGATGAATACCGATATCGGCACATGCAGCAGGGGTGCTGTCTATCAAACACCATTCCTGGTGATCAGCCGCCAAATCGGGCTGTGGAGTTGGAAATGGTCCTTTTTTTTCATTCACGCCTACTCCACTATCTCCCCTGGTGGAAACTTGGGTATAGATATAGCTGGTCGTCAAGGTTTTGCCTGCAAAGTGAGCTTTGCCAATCCAGGATCTCTGCTGATTTGGAACGACAATTGATAAGTCCCAGTCGGTTTTGAGATTGATCTCGTCCACAAGGTACTTGATATAAGGACAAGCTAAGTCGTCTAGCGGGCCGTCGTCGTTGGTGAGCAATACATGCATTATGGTTTAGCTAGTATTTATTGAAATTTATCATTGTAGTAATAAATTTTTTGGCCCGAATCTCAGCGAGTAGGGAAAAAATCATCGAAACATTTCACCAATACAACATTTAGACAAGACTCAGCACAAGTAGCACAAGATTGCACAAGATTCATCACGAGGTTCATCGAAGGGACTAATATACACATCCAGCCAATAAATACCACAATAGAATAATAATATAGTCAATATGTCGTTGTTTATGGGAAACTCATCTCAGTACTCGCAGGTGTCGGTGGATCAGCAAAAGCTCAAGTTAGCCGAGATCCAGTTCAATGCTGCCGCTGCTACATTCAACAAGCTTTTAGCAAGATGCGCCCAAAAGTGTGTGGGTCATGAATATGGTGAATCCGACTTGGTGAAGGCCGAACAATGTTGCATCGACAGATGTGTTTCCAAATACGTGAAAGCCAATGTAGTGATTGGACTGCATTTAAAGGAGAAGAGAATAGAGCCGTTTGAGCGGATGCCCGAGTATCAGAAAGTACAACTGATATTGAGAGAGGCATCAAAGAAATGATTATATAGAAAAATATATAGAAGTGTACATAGTAGGGAATACCAAAGATTTAAGAGACATAGTACGTAATGAATAAAGTACGTCGTAAAGAAAAACTCAAAATTAGAGTGCGTAGTATAATAGGAACTATTAATGGAACTAAATAGTGAACAAGTTCAAAAATAATACAAAAGGTGCAAATATTATAAGGCGTACATGGTGAAGAGTACATAGTTTGGGACTCTAGCTACAAATATCCATTATACTTACAATCAGTGTTTTTAAACATTCATTAGACATGGTATTTTACAACTATTTCACTAATTAGTTTGGTAATTGACCCTTGGTGTGGAAGATACCCAAAGCTTCGGTGATTCTTGCAGACATGGTCTTTTCACCTTCTCTAACCCAGACTCTTGGGTCAAAGTATTTCTTGTTTGGCTTGTCTTCACCTTCTGGGTTACCGACTTGAGTCATCAAGTAATCCTTCTTGTTCAAGACGTAGTCTCTGATACCCTTCAAGTAAGCGTATTGACAGTCAGTGTCCAAGTTAACCTTGACGACACCGTTGGAGATGGCGGTGTCAAAGTCGGCTTGAGAGGAACCGGAACCACCGTGGAAGACCAAGAACAATGGGTGCTTGGAGGAGGAACCAGACTTTTCTTGAGCGTATTTTTGGTGGTCACCCAAAATTTCAGGCTTCAATTGAACGTTACCTGGCTTGTAGACACCGTGGACGTTACCGAAGGCAGCGGCGATGGAGAAGTTTGGACCGATTGGGGCCAAAGCTTCGTGGACCTTGTAGACGGTTTCTGGCAAGGTGTAAAGAGATTCCTTTTGGACGTGTTCGTTGTTGACACCATCTTCTTCACCACCGGTGATACCGATTTCCATTTCTAAGAATTGGCCCATGGCGTGCATCTTCTTGAAGTACTTGACACAGGTGGCAATGTTTTCTTCGTCGGATTCTTCAGACAAGTCCAACATGTGGGAGGAGTACAATGGAGTACCGGTCTTGGCGAAGAATTCTTCGTCAGCAGCTAACATACCGTCGAACCATGGCAACAACTTCTTGGCACAGTGGTCGGTGTGTAAGATAACTGGGATACCGTAAGATGGGGCAAGGGCTCTGATGTAGTGGGCGGCAGCAATCGAACCAGCGATCGAGGCTTCTTGGTTCTTGTTATCAACACCCTTACCGGCAAAGTATGCGGCACCACCTTGGGAACATTGCAAGATGATTGGGGATCTGTTGTCTCTGGCAGCTTCCAAAGCGGAGACGACAGTGGAAGAAGAAGTGACATTGATAGCTGGAATGGCGAATCCCTTTTCTTGGGCGTATAAGAACAATTGACGGACATCATCACCGTAGATGACACCGGATTTCTTTAAGACAGCAGCAGACATTATATTATTGGTTGGTAATTGGTTGCTAAATCAGGGTGGGTGAAACTTTAGCGGGGTCTTACGCGCTTTAAATATTGTCCACCAGAGAAAAAAATAGAACTCCGAAGGATGACAACCATCCGGGGCAGGTTGAGGAAAGTTACAAAAGTGAGCGAGTGTCGAGAATTGGTGCACAAAAGGCACCACTACATCATACCAATACATCATCGTGCTTGGTGGCGTCGTGAATCACGATTTGCATGAATATGATTGGCTGTGCCTATGAACAAGTGTACCGTATATGTTGAATGCAGCAACATAATATCTGGTGGTTGCGATTAACTCTACAGCAAACCAGATCAGACAACGTTTACTCGTGGGCAGATATTCCCGGGGTCCACCGGATAACTCCTCGCCAAGTGTCCAGACCATCACATGATTGCCGCTAGGCCGGTCTCCCCATGGTCCCGACACGATATTAGCGGTGCGCGCCGGTGTTGGTCGGAACAATTGGTGCGTGACGGGGCGAGAGCGTGGCCTGTTTCGACGAGCAATAGTGGACAATATGGGCGAAAAAAAAAACTAAAAGACCAAATTCATGGTGAAATAACCACGTGATAGCCAACTTTGTATTCTGCTGAAAAAGTGGCCCACTTTAAAGACAGTGTCTAGGAGCTTGTTAATTAGTAAGATGCTTATCACAACTATTAACGGATTAAATTATTACAGGTTTGATGTACAGAATCAAGAGGAATTCAAGAAAATCTCCAAATTGATTTCAGGACATCTCCTGGAACCCTACTCCATATATGTATACTGGTACTTTCTTAACTCATGGCCCCAATACTGTTACACCGTCAAAAACGATGAACACGAAATTATTGGGGTAATTATTTCCAAAGTTGAGCCCCACCGCGATGTGCGGATGCGGGGATACATTGGCATGTTGGTGATTGATCCCACCTATAGAAACCAGGGCATAGCTTCCAAATTGGCCCAGATCACTATCAAAAATATGATCGAGTGGGATCTGGTGGACGAAATCATGTTGGAGACCGAAGTCATCAACAGTGGCGCACTTAGATTGTATGAGAGTTTAGGATTTCTTCGTACCAAAAGATTGTATAGATACTATCTTAATACCCGCGATGCGTACAGGTTGATATTGCCATTGAGTGACAAATCCAGCAAGAGAATAGCGTTTCTTCCGACCTTGGGGAGCGAGATTCCAGCATAACCCTCCCAGCATAATCCTACCCGCATAATACCTATGAGAATCTTTCTCCTTGCATTTTGGTTTGTTCGTAATTTTGTTACAGAGATACCCAATAGAAACAATTCCACACGTCTGCTTTTGTCTACTAGTCTACCTCTACTTCTGCTCCCACCTCTGCTCCTTAGCTGCAGGCATACGGTAAAAAAAATAGCGTGAGGCTGGCTGGTTATAACACGTGATCTACGCGTCGCCGCCGGTACTCGCTCGTTGTCCACGCGTCTGATAAAAAAGTCCATCGCTCTTACCATCTTCTTCTTCAATACAACTACAACTACTACACCATGCTTGAAGGTAAATTTGACGAATCCACACTCTTGAAGAAAATTGTTGACTCCATAAAAGACTGTGTCAAGTTATG
Organism: Suhomyces faveliae; assembly: GCA_030585145.1. Taxonomy (NCBI): domain Eukaryota; kingdom Fungi; phylum Ascomycota; class Pichiomycetes; order Serinales; family Debaryomycetaceae; genus Suhomyces; species Suhomyces faveliae. The sequence goes on along the minus strand of JAJMBY010000047.1, from coordinate 32,761 downwards.
TAACTTTAACTGTACCGAACACGGTATCACTGTCCAAGCTGTTGACGACTCCAGAGTCTTGTTGGTATCATTATTGGTTGGTCAAACCGCATTCAGTGAATATAGATGTGACCGTGACGTGACGTTGGGAATTGACTTGGAGAGCTTTTCCAAAATCATCAAGTGTGCCAATAATGAAGATTACTTGACCTTGTTAGCTGATGATTCCCCTGACAGCGTGATGACCATATTTGAAGATAAGAAGAAGGACCGTTTAAGTGAATATTCTCTTAAATTGATGAACATTGACTCCGAGTTCTTGAAAATAGATGATATGGAATACGACACCGTTGTCACCATGCCATCGCACGAATTCGCCAAGATTGTTCGTGACTTGAAGAACTTGAGTGAATCCTTGAGTATCACTGTTACCAAAGAATCTGTCAAGTTTAGCTCCGACGGTGAATCAGGAACAGGTTCTATTGTATTAAAGCCTTACACTGATATGGACAAGCCAGAAGAGAGCATTAACGTTCACTTGGACAACCCAGTCGACTTGACTTTTGGCTTAAAGTATCTTAGTGACATCGTCAAGGCTACTGGTTTAGCAGGTACTATCACCATCAAGTTGGCCGACAAAACCCCAGCTTTGTTCGAATATAAGTTAGATGTCGGTGGTTACTTGAGGTTCTACTTAGCTCCAAAGTTTGATGAAGATGATTAGGTGTATAATAACTAATATAAACAAGTATAGATTTTTTGTAGGAAAAAAAGAAAAAATAAAGAGATACACAAAAGGGTATAGTATGTGTCTAATAATACAGGTCAGGATCTAGTTGATGAATTAAGCGATTTTTTTGAGACTTTTCTTTTTTGAGACTCTGGTTCAAGACTATTGCGAATTACAATATTAACTCATTGATATTACGGGACACTGTCAAAGTGTAAACCAGAAGTATAATACTGTTCCGTTCTCTCGTCAAAGTTTAGAATCATGAGTATAAGTTTTGGTTATTTCTTTCCCCGTAATGTCTCTTCCCATTTAATTGCTCTTCTTATCATACATTTCTTTACCCCATTTGAGAAGATCCTTCTTCAAACGATCGGCTCGTACTATACCGTTACGAAGATGGGTCAAGTTTTTAATATACTCATGCTGTCTCTGTATACTTACCTGAAGATAGTTGATGAGTTCATCGTGTAGGTTGGTAAGCTCATCGTCCGACTCAGTCTGGACCTGGTGAGCTTCGTAACGTTTTAAAGTTTCTGGTAAAGCAAAAAATGGATCCACAACTTCATCAGGCTCCTCTGTTTTTGGCTCTTTAGCCTCAGTACCAGTTCCATTGCTCGCTTCTTCTTTCAGCCTCTCATCATCAAGACCATGGTCGTACTTTTTGAGACCCATATTCTCTTCTAATAAATAAAACCAGTCTTCCCCATTCAAAACATGAAGTAGTTTGTTGAGCCAATTGAGATTTTTTTGGGCCACTTCGATGATTTCAATGAATTCTCCCGCAAGCTTGTTGTATATTGGCAGCTTATATGTTTTCAGTATGGCAGGATGGGAAACTATTTCAGAAGGATGGCTTAATGGAGCCAATACATCTGCTATTTTGATCTTTTTGAACGGATGTTCGTTGTCAGAATCGCTATCACTAGCTTCATCACTTTCGTAGCTATCTTCGTCATCATCTACCTCATGATCGTCTTCATCTCGAGACCCGTAAAACTCCTTCCATTTTCGTTTATTACGGAAGTTACTGCGCTCGATACTGTCGTTGGTCAATATTAAATGATTAACACCATCATATTCCACCACCTTGGTATTGAGGGTGTCTAATGACGACGCTGGCAGAACAAGCTTGTTGCCGCGGTTGGGATGAATGTGCTGTGGTGTATCTTCTTCAAGATTCTTGGCCAAGATCGCCTGTTTGAACCTCGAAACAACTTCAAGTGATGTACTATCCAACATTTTGTTACGGAATAGAGAACGCCTGTTTATCGGTGTATATTTCTGTACTTGCCCAACTGTCTTTGTTAACGAGACTATATGCAGGACACGATGGTTGGTATATTGAAGGAGAGAAGGTACAGCAAAGGTACCGTTGGGGCACTGGAGTGTTTGGAGATTCAGGGGTTAAGAGTTGGGCGTATCTATATCTTTTCAGCGACTACTACTTGTCAAAGCGTCTTTCTTTATTGTAGCCAAAAACTTCCATCTCTATTTGTAGCCTAGCCACAGTAGTGTAGGCTGATGTAGGTGACATAGTGCTATATACAGGACCGAGATAACCTCAAGATCAAGGAGGTTTCTAAAACTGGTACAATACGTTGCAACACTTCTAAGCCAAGCTAGATCTTTTTGGCTAGGAAAAGATAACGAAAGCATTGATATTAGATCACTAGAGGCACCCAGACAATTTCGGACCATACAATAGAAATTCTACGCTATACAAGCCGTTTAGCAAATGTTTTGCCACCAATGGAAATAACTTACTTGACTATATATAACGCCCACACAGGACAAAGCGAAAGGATTCCAAAGCCCGTACGATACCACACACTTGCAGACTTCAAAAGATATCTCCAACAGACTTTTGATGTTGAAAATAACCCCGAAAACCTCTTTCTACTCACGTCATTTGGCATCAAGCTTAACTACAACTTGATCAACGAATTGAACGATGTGTTTGTGTACGACAAACGGCTTTTCTCTGCGGATGTAAGCGAAGAATTGATGAAAAAGTTGTATGAAACCTTTGCAAGCATCGAACCCAAACCTCCAGTGGTTTCTAGTCATGGGACCAAAGCAACATCTACTAAGCAAATGTCTACCAATCTCAAGACAAACTTGAGCTGGACCCGTTCAGTTGTGCAAGACTCATTGAAGATCGAAGATGAGTGTAATGAGTTGGTCAAACGGATCAATGTCATGTTTCGAGGACTCAATCTTATATTTCAGTTTGGCTCTAATTTTACGAACGATATCGAAAAGACGTTCACCAATTACCTTAACCATATCAAGCTTATTAACTACAAATCCCTTCATAGCAAATGGTCTGAGAATTACGAGAAACTCTCCAAGTTTCCTACGTTCAAAATCAAGGAATTGTCGGTAAATTTATCGAGCTTATTGAATCTTCATAAGCTTGAAACGTCGGCACAGTATGTTGGCGATCATTTGCCTACTATCATTGCCAAACTAAATGATTTGACAAACATAATTAACATGGTAGGAGAAGATAAGGTTGGTATAGATAGAAGCATCGAGACCCTACGGAACGAGTCAATTCTGGCATTCAAGGACTCCACTACCAATTCTCATCTGGAAATCATTCAGAAACTCTCCAAAAAGATGGTTCACGAGTTAGAGCAGCTATCAACCAATCAAAAAGATATGCAGCTAGTATACCTGTCCCACATTGGTGAGTATGCACCCGAAATCTTCAGCCATGCTTCGACGATGTACAAGTATTTCGTGGCGTTGAAACTGTTCAAAAAGAAACTCCTTGAGCGCAGTTTTGGTATTTTTAATCGCATCGCTACTTTACAAATGAAAATGGTTAATGTTAAGAATGACTTGAAAGTATTGTCGTCACCTTCAGAATCGACCGAGTTGTTATCATTGCATACTATCAACAAAATCAAAGGTTGTGAGGATTATCTCTCACTCACCATCGACCTCCCACTCTTATTTGGCTTCATGCTTATCGAAAAGAGAAGACAATACGAATGGTATGATTTCTACTCCAAAGGAATAGTTGGGAATATCACCGAACAACTTACTACCATAATAGACCACGAAAAGTTATTCCGTAAGGTATGGCTTCGTAAAATTGGTAGTTTTCTTAAATTATTAAAGGAGGATCAGCTGCCTATGAGATTATCTTTGCCTAATATCGATGTTACGTTAATTGGCAATAAAGAAGACAACTTCAGTATTTTGTACAACATTTATGTGGAGCGATCTAATATAACTGACTATCTAGAGATACTCGAGAATTCTGAATGCCCCAAGAATTTTGGCCAGTTGTTAAACAAAAACTTCAAGGATTTGATGAAATCGACTGCTAGCATGAAAAAAATCACCACCTTGATCAATTCTCTTGGAACAATCACTTCTATGTCCGAAGATGACAAGCTGAGGATTATTCAGCATGGAGATAATGGAAGTGAAGACAATGATACCGATTTGAATTTAGTCAGAGATCTCAAGCTTCGTATTAAAAAACTTGAAAACTTATTGCATCAGCAACAATACAAGAATATTACAAACTGGCCAGTCACTCGCAGCAACAGTAGTGCTGATAACAGATCAAGTATGCTCATGAAGCCAGTGGCAAACCCGCCGTCCGATCCCAAGCTGTTGTTACAAAGAAGAAATACCACGGGAGAAACCTTATCAAGCCAAGCTAAAGTATTGAATACCTCAGGAATTGACAAACACTTGGACAACATCAGGCTTCGCAAGGAAAATGTGGAAGTGATGGACAACTACAAAAGTTTGCAGCAGAGCAACTTAAACTTGCAAAACGACATCAAGAGTTTGAGACAAGAAAATGAAACAAATGAAACGATAATCGGCGAATTACGCCAGCAAATCGAGCAAATGAAATCAAACCAAAGCAAGCTTGAGGAAGAGTACGAGGCCAAAGTAGCAGCCAAAGACAAACAGTTGGATGCAATCAAGTTGGATGAGAAACTCGATACTAAAGAAGCGGTATACTACCAAAAGAAAATCGAGACCAAAGATGCCAAGATCGAAGAGTTGCAGCAACATATTGCCAAGTTCACCGAGCTTCATACTAAATCATCCTACGAAATTAACGATTTGAACAGTACCATTAGCAAACTTAGGAGTGAACTTACCGATGCTACAAACATGAAAAATGATCTTTTGTCCAACATGTCATCCAAGGAAACCGAATTTACGCAAGAGCGGAACAACATTGAAGGAGAAATTAAAAACTTAAAGGCCAAGTTGGACGAAAGTAACGAGGATTACGAGAATTTGATGGAATTGACCCAAACCAAACAACGAGCCACCGACTCTTTTATCTTTGAACTTAACAATATTATCGTCAACTTATACGGAAACATAGGAAGGTTGATCGAAAGCAACTTTCAGTTTTTTATAGAATTATGTTCCATTCTCGAATCAATGGGATTACTTTTGGTAAAGGAAAATGACGAGTACAAGATCACTCGGGTAAAGGGTTTGCGTTCAAAGAAGGTCGACGAAGAGTCGCTGAACGATATAGGCAAAGCTGCTCCAAACAAGCTTTCTTCGAAAGTGATTACAGAGATAGAACAGCACAAAGAATGGGCCGAAATTTTAGCTGATGTTGAAAAGTTCTCGCTACTTGCTCCTTCGCTGTACGCTGAAGTAGAAAGTAACGAACCAGAACCGGAACAAGAACACGACGAAAAGTCCAACAAGTTGATTGAATTATACACTGAACATTTCAAGACAGATGGCAATAACTTCGAACAGTTTCTCAAGATAATATCCTTCAAAGAACATGTGCAGATTCAAGAAGACAGTACACTGTCCAAGTTTTTTTTAAATGCTGTATCTAAGAGATTCCGAGATGTCGAGGGATTCGCAAAACGTCAAACAAAAGAGAACAAGATTAAGGAACAGGAATTAAATAAATTACTATCTAAGCTAAACAGCAAAATCAGCATGAACGATTTCCATCCTGGTGACATGGTGCTCTTTTTGCCCACACGAATCGATCGTGATAATGAAGTGACCGAATTGTTCCAGCCTTGGGCGGCCTTCAACATTGGAGCTCCTCACTACTTTCTCAACATCGACAAACAGGAACGGTTTGCCAATAAGGACTGGATGGTTGGTAAAGTGGAGAAAATTGACGAACACAAGGTGACGTCTAGCAACGTGGGCAGCGAGCTTCTCAATCCTTTCCAATTGAGTGTAGGCGTGCTATGGTACATGGTAGAGGCTGCTGAAGTTCACATGTGAAATTGTTTATTCAGGAACGTTGTTAAACAAATAACTTACACTTTCACCGTTATGCAATCTGCGGATAGCTTCAGCCAAAGTGGCACTGATATCAATGACTTCAAGCTTGTTGCAGGATGCCAATTTATCATCCAATGGCATCGAGTTGGTACATACAACTTTGTCTAGTTTGGAGTTGTTGATCTTCTCAACTGCATTGGACGAGAATATACCGTGCGTGATGATGGCCACCACCTTTTTAGCACCATTCTCCAACAAAATTTCGGCTGCTTTGCACAAGGTTCCGCAAGTATCAGCCATATCATCTACCAAGATACACACTTTAGATGAAACATCACCAACCAACACCATTCTTGAAACATCGTTGGCCTTTTGTCTTTCTTTGTGGATCAAGGCGAAATTTATGTCGAATTTATCGGCAATGGACGCAACCCTTTTGGCTCCACCTGCATCTGGTGAGACGATAATCAAGTCATTGATGTTATAGTTTTCTTTAATGTACCGTAATACTGATGGTTCAGCATATAAATTGTCGACCGGGGCTCTGAAGAAACCTTGGATTTGCGATGCATGTAAATCCATGGTAATAACGTGATTGCAACCTGCTGTCTGTAGTAAATTAGCAATCAACTTGGCTGTTATGGGGGCTCTAGACTTGTCTTTTTTGTCTTGTCTGGCATAAGGGAAATTAGGTATAACTGCGGTGATTCTTCTAGCACTGGCGGTCTTGCACGCATTGATGGTTATAAGGAGTTCCATGAGAAAGTCATTGATGCTGGTTTCTCCACAACCTGTCTGAATAATGTACACATCTTCATCTCTTACAGATTCACCAACTGCCACGGCTGTCTCCTTATTAGTGTACTGGAAAGCTCCAACCTTGGCCAAATTGATTCCTAGCTTCGAAGCCACTAACTCTGAAAGCTTGGGGTGCGAGTTACCCGAAATTAACTTGATTGAGTTCGGTGATGATGGCATATTCTTTATCTCTAAGGCAAGCGTAGATGGCTAATAAGTTATCAGAGTTAAATTTTTGATCGATGGTCTGTCACGTGGGGATCTCAACCGGCATTCTCCGCGGAGTCCCCTGAGTCAAAATAGGACTATTTAAAAGAAGTCTACTACAAGAGTACCTCAAAGTCCGCCAGAAGACACTGGAAGAGAGAATTGAAGCCATTAGTATGATATATCATGAAATAAGAAGCTATTGGAGCACAAAGTATCATCGAGTCTAGCTAATTGTTTGTGTTTATTTTGGGTGCAAAAATGTAAAAAAAAAAAACGATATATTTTTTTGACTTCATCGTAGTGGCTCTATAGGATGGTATCTATATGTAAAGGTCTATACCTAGAGTTTAAATTTTTTCACAGCTGTTATTATCTTTGCAGCTTCTCTTTCACCACTTTCCCATGCCCCATGAGCACATCCGTTGGCACTTCCGTCTATGGTTTCGGCACCAGCAAAGCGTATTCTATTTTGGTATCCTTCTCTCAACGCAGCGGTGAGTTTTCCCGGGTCCGAACTTCCTACACCGACAGATGAATACGAACCACGAATAAATTCGTCCTTGTTCCATCCTGTATGAACGATTCGTTTTGGTCTCGGTATATTTTGCACGGTCGAAAAAGATTGGAACATAGGTTTAAATATACTCCAAATAACCTCGTTTTTGGTGGATGGCGCCAAGCTTTCAATGTAACTGGAGAGTGGGTTTTGAGTGAGAATTGCCAATATCGGAACATTGGCTATTTTTTGATAGTTTAGAATAATACCTGGATACTCCCATTGTTCAATAGTTTCTGAGCAAACGGGGTTCATAGTTGAGAGAGTATGGAATCGTTCAACGTCATTGGGCCAATATGACTGGTCAAATTCAAAGAAGACTTTACCTAAAGATCCAAAATAGATATCAGGGGCTACTGCAGATATAGGCGGAGGCAATTGAGGAACCCATTTTACATAAGCACTATCATCTGGTCCTAGCTTTAAGAGAGATATAGGGATGGTGGAGATTAAATAGTCGGCAACATATTTCTTATCGTTCTTAGTTGTGACCACAACTTTGTTCGTGGAATAGTCTATTTGCTTGACCTGGGAATTCAACTTAATGTTTTGACTTATATAATTGGCTGGAAGCTCATTCAATTCATTCTTGAGTACGCTAGAGTATCCACTCTTCACAAGAACATTTCGCCCTGCATGATCTGAATCAATGAAACAATATTTTCCGGAAATTTGATCCCATGAAGCCCCGTGCCAAAGCTCTACCCACATCCTGACAACAGAGGGCGCAAACTTCAATTGGTTCGCATTCAAAGTTGACTTGTACTTTTCGATATACTCGTCGCAAATCTCGTGGATTGAAACATCCTTTTTGAGTGGGTTCTGTTTATATACAAGTTGCGAATATATCATTATTTCTTCCGCTATTGGATCCAATTCGCTTGCGCTTAGTTTTTCTCCACCTTTCCCATACCAGTGAGTAGATCCATCTTCGTAATAACATTCAACGTTATCAAGACGTAACGCTTTCTCGTACAACGGATTAGTTAACGCGTCATGAAACCACGCGGCTCCCAAGTCCAATTTTACCGCAGACCCTTCCGTGCTTTCAATTGAAAGTAATCTTCCACCTAATCTATCTCTTGATTCCAAAATCAAGGAATCGATCCCTGCTGCCAGAAGATCGATTGCTGCTTTTATTCCGGAGATACCTGCTCCAATTATAATAACTTTGGTTGTCATTGTTGATATATTTTGACGATGCACAGGCGCAAAGTCAGTTCTTTATAGGCTAATTGATGTTTGCAATCATCATAGTTTACGGGACAGAAGAGCCGTAGATTAAGAAGCGCTCGTCTTTCCCTTTTGGGAATCGAATGATTTACAGTGCCCTGAGATGCGCTATCACCTGCCAGCAAGAGTAATTTGTCGTGGCACAGCTCAAGAGTGTAGTATGGGGATAGTGCTGTGAGACATGACTGGGTGGATCAACCTATAAGTTTTGGCTGCTAAAAAGAAGAAGGTACAAATTTGGCTTGCTGCTATCGCCGATACAATTTGAATACGAATTAGAGTTATCAGAGAAGTGTGTGCGCCAAGACCTGACCCGCAGGTCCAAGAGTATGAGCCCAGAAATTCGTATAGGAATGATTTAGTGGGATTTCAAAAAAGAATGTGCTGCGCTCGGAAAGATTGCCGAAGCTATTTTGTGCCTAGCTTTGATGATTTTCCGAGCCAACAGCATTCGATATTCGTGTTAGTATGTGGATCCCTATGATGCGAATGGTTATATATGCAAAGAGTAAACATAAATCGAGATGGGTACTAGCATATGACTATAAGAGCGATGGGAATTGTAATAGAATTGAGTTGGCACTATTTATATTATATATGTTGCATTGTTATTCAAAACTTAGTCAGAAAAGTTTATGGCGAACAAATTGACGAAATATCGATTTTTTTTTCAAGGCGATAGGGGGCTGATATAAGAAAAACAAGAGTGGGCGGCCGCCAGTGGACATGCGGCCAATTTAAAGGCTAAAGACCTTCGATAGATTAGCGTGACATACTCTAGTGCAAGGGCCAGAAATTCCACCAATAATTATTTAGTACTCCTATTACGCACTGACCCCGCATACCAATAATAAAGTATTCTGTAATGCTCGATAAGAAAAAAAAGGGATCAAATTCCAAACGTGTAAAAAATTTATTGTATGGCTGAGCCGACACAAGAAGGTGTATTGTTGCGTTAACAATCAGAAGTATTTTTACTTAAAGATCATCAGCTATTATATGCTAGATCTGGAGAATGCGTATAAGTCTTGAAACGTAAATACGGCGTCGCTCCAGTTAAAATTAGCAAAGAAATAGAGCCCGAGAATTGTGTAAAATGTGGATCAATAGATAATAATATATTGTCTGAAACTTGCTGTTGATCAAAATCAACCAAATTTGTTCTAATTAATGTGAAGATGAGGATGGTATTAAGGGGTGACATTTAAAAGTATTAAAGTTTTTGCAGTAAAGTGGACCGCGAACACTATATCGAATACCAACCATCCTAATCGGGGATATTAACGAGGCCGAAAGTTTATAGTGTGCAGTTCCCAACTGGGAAACATTACCTTATTTGGAAGTGGGCTTAGAAAAAATAAATGCTTAAAAATAAATATAAATAAATAAAGTACAATCAGAGGTAATACGTAATTTTTGTTAAGCATATATCGAATAAAGTTGATTCCAGGTGAGTTTCGTCAATTAGACGAGTTCTGATTAAACAAAAAGAAAACCGTGGAACATCAAGCCGGTGATTATAGTCCTTGTGATTCTTAATGGAACCATAGAGGTAAAGAAGACGATAACAAAATGGTGTGAGCAGGTAATCTGACAGGATCAGGTACCTCAAAGAAAGCCGCACTAGTTTCGTAATTTTTCCAGAAATCGGGACGTTCGAACTTGTAACCACATTAACAAACACCCTTGTAAATCAGACTAATTTGTTTGCTATATGCCCTGGATCAAACTTTTGGTCTTCTGTTCTCATGATTGGTAGCTTAGACGTGTTTTGACAATGTGTAATCGTGCTGGGTACACTCCGAAACTTGAGCCGAGGATACCTTTACATTTTTATGAGGCAACCCATTCTTGAATAAGCATCATCATGTTTGGTCTGAGTCCTTAGTAATGCTCTTTAATCAAATGTCTCGTCTACAGTATTTTTTTTTTTTTTTTGATAGCTTTCCATGATTTAGGTTACGTTACTCCAGTTGCAATTTATAAGCAGTTGTCGCCGCTAAAATGAACTCGAGTAATATCACGAGTGCTCACACTACTGCCATATTCCAGGAACTTCAGATTCTCCGCTATATCTGGGTATTATTTTTAATTACTTTAATAAAACACTCGCCTACTTCCTTTTATTTTTTAATGTTTTTTTTTTTAACACGCCTACCCACTTTTTGTTTAAATAACAACCATTTTCTGAGTAACCAACTGCTGGACCTACGTATTTTCTCTTATCCACGCCATTTTTAAGTCCCACTGTTTAGTTTCCAGGGGTTGCGTCACGTCCGCTTTACAACCTTGTCTTGCTACTTGGCTACTTACTACATTATTAGTACCCGATACATTTAGCTAGTTGGATTTATCTATCACGCTGCCACTATCGGATAAAAATAAACCACACATTCCCAGCTATTTTTACGACCATTCCAGTTGATCGGCGTTCCCTTCCTCGCGATCTCCTGACCTTCCAACCATACCCCGGACCTTGTTACGTCCCTATTATTTGTTTGTTTTTCCTCGAGGCTGCCGATCCACGTTATCAATACAGATCATCCACCACTTAATTTGGCCTCCAAAATCAATTATTGTTTGATACATTTATATTCATTCCTCATTTTAATTCTGATTTAATTCATTGAACAAAGATACTCGAAATCATCTTTCTGTTCAATTCGACTAATAGTAATAATTTAACTCAATCATCTACCTTATTTTCATTCGATCGGACCTCATATAAATTCAATTTATATCCTCATTTCGCTCGGACTTTTCGGTTTTACTACAATCATCGGTTAAATCGTCTCCCTTTGAAGCCCCCTCGTTATTTTTTTTTGAGTTGCAAGGCTAGTTACGAGTTATCTTCATTTCCTCGCCACCGTGATTAATTGTTTATTCCATAGCCCTGGTACGTCTAAAGGACAAGCTCAGGTTGACCACCCTACTCATCCAAACACATTAGATAACCTTGATGTCTCTACTACTGACTCCAACATTAATATGCCCAATAGACCAGTACAATATCACTCACATAAACGACAGAAATCGTCAATTCTGAGTGTTGGTTACTACTTTCAAGATCACAATGGTCCCCTGCAATCATCTTCCTCTTCTCATCAGCAACAGCAACATCAGCAACAGCAACAGTCTTACGAAACTGATGCGTACACTTTAAACTACAACTTTCCCCAAAAGGATTCCGAGATACCGTCATCTGTTAACAACGAAAATGAAAATGAAGCGGACGATGTGACAACCGCAAGTCACTCGATACATAATTCGCCATTAAAAAGATCTGCATCAAACGATGGCGATATGCCTTCGCATATTCCATCCTCTATACCCCTTGCATCTAATTCAGCAGTCGCCCCTTCATCTGCCACAGCTGCTTCATCAAATGTCCCTCCTCCATCCTTCTTTCATTATCCATCCCAGTTGCATAACGCTTATGGTTCAGTGGATATGCATCCATCTTCAATTGCGGGATCAAATGTCGGTGGACCTACTTCTATGTATGCTCCTTCAAGCTTCAATAATTCGTCTGTTCCTTCATCTTCCACATTTGCACATCCCACACATCCCACACATCCTCCATTACTCCATACCACATCCACCCCCAACTTCCAATCCAATTTTGAAGGTTCAGTATACTCGCCATCCTTTACGTTCCCTAAAATTCCCGAACATTCTTCCATGAACATAAACCATCAAAAAACATCAATTCCTATGAATAAGCATCAAAAGAACAATTTATCCATTTCATCCCATTTCAATTTGTTCAATTTGAATGAAGAAAAGAAGCGACTGCAACACATGCAGCATTTAAATCCAAATCAAAATCAGCCATCCTTGTTGCAACCTCAAGGTCAATTGATCCAGCAGCAGCAGCAACAACAATCAACCTCTACAACCAATGACTTGTTGATTAACTTAATGAGTGTCGATGGATCGAATATAAATAATTACCTTTTGACCATTTTATACGAACTCGATGTACCAATACCATTGGATGATTTTTATAACATACTATACAACACTGATAAAATCAATTCCTTACTTTCAATTCATTTTCAAAATAAGATCGACAAAACATTTGTTCAATCCAAAAATGATTCGTCGATGGATACAATCAATCAACTATTAAATGTGTTCAAAAACCCGGATCTCTTGAGTGAATACTTTCCAAATTTCGATAACAAAGATAACAAACTTTCAAATATAAATTATCATGAATTGCTAAGAACTTTCTTGGCCATAAAAATTTTATTCGACATATTAATCCAAATGCCATTAAATTCCAATGAAGAACCTCAAAATTACACCATTCCAAGACTTTCCGTTTACAAGACTTATTATATTATATGTCAGAAACTTATTATGATTTACCCCTCTTCCTCAAATACCACCAATGAACAACAAAAACTTATTCTTGGACAATCTAAACTCGGAAAGTTGATTAAATTGGTATACCCGAACTTGCTTATCAAAAGATTAGGTAGTCGCGGTGAATCAAAGTACAACTATTTGGGCGTGATATGGAATGAAAACATCATCAGCGACGAAATTAAAGACTTGTGTGAAAAGTGTGAGTTGATTGATTTGAACGATATTTTTCAAGGTGAAAGAAAAGAAAGAATGGCGAGCTCAACCCCCAGGAAAGGTCACAAGAAGAGTTCAAGTAGAACCAAAATCAAAACTGAACCAAAGTTCAGTAATTATGCCGCGGTGAGCTTGGATAATACCGCCAATACTACGACGAGTAATGTTGGAACATCGATGTCTGGACTTTCTGGTGCTTCTGGCTCCACGTCCGTTCCTGTAGCGAACCCCAATCGCAGTTCTGTTTCAGGCCCTTCAGGAACATTGTCTGAATTACCAGATCCAATATCATCGCCAAATCTTTCATTCATCAAGCCATTCTTGAAGTATCCATCAGATGACCATTTCACAATCCTCAATGATGAAGAAAACTGGTTCAATGATATTAGAATCAAGGTGTATTCCAATCACCATCAAATATCCCGATCATTGATCCATCAAGTGTTTCTTACCAATGACAATTTGTTAAACAATTCAAGTCTATTAACAAACTTGATTAATCTTATAATAATGCCATTGGTATCAGATAATACTGCGTCTTCGACCATTGATTTGAATCTATATTTGATCATTATCATTGAAATATTGCCATACTTATTGCTTATAAAGTCTTCAGCTGATATCAACTTCTTGAAGAACTTAAGATTGAATTTGCTTCATATGATAAACAACCTTAATATTGAATTGAAAAAGGTCAATTCGCCTAGATTTGATATCAACAACTCAACCATATTTCTAATTTTATTGAAAAAGTTGATCAATTTGAACGATTTGTTGATCACCTTCATAAAACTTATTATTAAAGATAATAGTAAATCAATTATGTCCACTGATATTGAGAACTTTTTGAAGGTGAGTCAATCACAAGGCAGTACTGGTGTTGCTACTGTTGGAACAACTGGGGAAACTGATGGAGCGCTACCCAGTGAAGAGGCTGCTGCGGGTAAACTTGAAGAAAGTCAAGATGACGACTTTTTCTTGAACTTGAATTCCAATCTCACTTCTTCCTCATTGAATGAACTCAATTTCAGTTTCAAAAACGATATACTATCCAACGACTTGATATATACATTGATTGGATACAACTTCGACCCTATTGTGAGTGATGAATTGAAATCCTCAATTTCTATGAATTTCATCAACCAGGAAATTAATATAATCGATGAGTTTTTCAAAAAGGATCTTTTAGCGTTCTTAAATGAAAGTGATCATAGAAGATCATCTTCATCAGTCTCCGCAGCATCGATTGGTTCACTTCAGACCGGAGAAACTCAAGATGATAATGACGATGGTGAAGACAGACCCGCGGATTCCTTGTTATCATCAAAGGAGTTGAATAAGCTATACTCGTTGATCCGCTTAATTGATAAAAAGCTTTTATCCACTCATTTCAAGTCAAAGTATCCAATTTTAATTTATAACAACTTCATAAATTTTATTCTCAATGATATCTTGAAGTTTATATTCTTGAAACAACAGCAATCTCAACTACAAAGCCAAGGAAGCGATGGTGATGCTGAAGGTAATCAAAATAGCTTCGGTAACTGGTGGGTTTTTAATAGCTTCATTCAAGAATACCTAAGCTTAATGGGGGAAATTGTTGGATTAGAAAATTTACTATAGGCATGATCCTGGTGATCATCGAAATGCTTTCAAGAAGAGTAACTCTTTATTTGCTTGTTCATTACCGCAATCTATCATTCCCAGCATTTCTCTAATTCGTTTCAAGTTGAAATTGAAGGAAAAAAGATAAGATGTCCCGATTAGGTTGAATGTCTCGCTATTTCTAAAATTGGCTTTCCAGCTCATTTATCCTGATCCAAGGTGGTTTCTTGCATATTAATAAAAATCATTGCAATACTGAAATTTTTTCCTTTATTTCTTAATCTTTATCTAAATAGTCTTTATGTAATTGAAATGTGCTTCAATATTGAAGTTTTTGCAATACAATATTATCGTATAATAAATAAGTGTGTTCATTTATAATTGAGTAAATACGTAATTATAACTTTGCTTGAGGTTCTAATAATCCCTTGGTCAAAATCTCCTTCATCTCGTTGGCAGAATCAATCAAGTGAGCCTTCAAGTGAGCAGAACTCAAACCATTGCCCTTTTTGCAAGCAATGTGAACATGTAACCAGTCGTTGTTGATCAAGTAAGCTAAACCGAAACCTTGGTCAATGACTTGAGACCATCCCCAACTCTGGAAGTATTCGGAAGGAACTTGAGAAGAAGAAAGGTACCAAGTTTGTGAGTAACTGAAAACTGGATCCTTGAATATGGCAGGAACCTCTTCGCCAGATTGAATCATTTGTTTCAAACCGAATAAGTGACGATCAACACCTCTACCATCGGCAGCTTCACTCAAATACTTAACGTGTTGCTTACTGGCATCTTGGAAAGTCTTAACCTTCTCTTCAATGGTGGCATCATCGCTAGTCCAAGTTTCTACGAATTTCTTTGATTCTGGAGATACAGTTCTACCAGTTTCAGTTCTACCATTCAAGAACTTTCTGGTGGCAGCACTTTCGTAAGTTGGTCTAATTTTACCAGTCAACTTGAAGTAGGCCAATTGCATCATCAATTGAACAAAAGCATCAGGAGAAACCTTGAACTTCTTGATTAAGCTCTTACCATAAGCGTAGTGTTGGAAAAGTTCTTCATCATGAGTAGAAATAGTTTGTTCGAATTTTGCAACAGCAGTAGAGATGTTAGATCTGGCAGTAGGATCTAAATCAAAAGCCAATTTTTCAGGCTTAGCAGCGCTGAAGTCAAAAGTTGTGGAGGACAATTCGGAGACAAGAGCCTTAGGATCTTCCTTTGAGATTTTACTCAAAATGTAGTTGTTCAATTGAACAGTTGGAGTGGCATCCATCTTGGAGTGTTCACCCAAGAAACCGGAGTTACCATTTTCGGAAACGAAGAATTCCAAAGGCTTGTCAAAGTAACGGTTACGACCGTCTCCGTGCCATGAGTTGGCACTCTTTTCTTCAATGGTGATTGGACTGTTCGAGTCCAAACAGATAATGAAAGAAGAAGCAAAGATCGTTTCAAACGATTCTGCGTTAATAGGAGAGGCCTGCAAGTTGTTGTAGGCACTGACGAACTCGTCTCTGTTGAGAGAAGTCAAAGCACCAATTGGTTCACCTTGAGGAGCGTTGCTGTTCTTGATAGCCTGGAGCTGTTGGTAGATTTCAGTTCTGGGAACAGGTTTGCCGTCCTTGTGGTGGTTGACCTTGTAGAAGTTGTTCTTGTAGATCACTACAAAGTATGGGTGCTTAGCACCGTCATACATCTTGGTGATGTCGGAGCCTTCGTGAGGAACTCTGGAGTTGTTGAACATATATCTGAAGGCATTCATACAAAAAGGATTACCTTTGATAACTTCTGGTTCCAAAGTTTCATTTTGGATTTCTTCCCAAAACTCCACAGTGTATTGGGCAATCAATGTGGCTTTGTATAATTGGTCTCTACCGATAGCATTACGGACGTCTTTGTGGGAGAAGAAGTAGGAGACGAAAGGAACCACAGGGTCACGGTAACTCAAGTAGGCGTAGTCATCCCACCATTCAG
The DNA here is from genome assembly GCA_030585145.1 of Suhomyces faveliae. Classification (NCBI taxonomy): domain Eukaryota; kingdom Fungi; phylum Ascomycota; class Pichiomycetes; order Serinales; family Debaryomycetaceae; genus Suhomyces; species Suhomyces faveliae. The sequence continues at coordinate 15,839 of JAJMBY010000047.1, read as the reverse complement.
CCAACCAATTGTCCTTGCCACTAGCGAATTGTTGAAGACGGTTCTGTAACTTTTCACCTGCTCCGCCTGAACGGATAAAGTCAGAGACCTTGGCTTTGGTTTCGGAATATTGTTGTTCGGTTAAGTATGGTTGAACAGACTTGAGGTATCTGGTGGCAGTTTCGTCTAAAGTAGGCACAGGCAACTTTGGCAATTGACTTTGGTACTTGAACAAGTCACCCTTGACGACACTACTGGACAAGTTGTGTTTGAGGGAGGGCATTCTTTTATTGATAACTTTTCCAGAAGCAGCTCTAAACATTGAAAAGTGAAAACTTTGGCCAATGTACTTGAGATCTAGAATTAGCAACATAGTTTGAGGTACTTTGGGGACACCTTTATATTTTCACAGGGCTCCAGGGCTCGGTTCCGATTGGATTTTGTGGGGCATTTGCGAGCTGTGGGGCAAGCGCGGAGCCACCGTGGTCGGAACGATTATGGACCATAGGGAGAGTAACCGAGGATAGAAGCAAGAAAAATTCAGTTTGACAGTTTATACGCATACGAGGTCGCATTACTTTGGTGGTTGTTTGAAATTGAAATGATCGGTCAGGTCGTTGGTGTGCCGTCTGTGGGCTGGCATACAGTGGCACATGCGAAACCACATCCGCGGGCAGAGCACAATAAATACGAACTACAAATTTGGGACGACAATTTGGGACCAACGGGAGAATGAGAATCCGCAAAAACTATCAAAAAAGAATAAGGTATACGAAGAGAGATTGATTGGCAAAGAAATGTGAGACAATAAACAAAGATGTCGAGTGGTGAGCCGTTTCATGTTGTTCCGTATTGTTCCATTATGCCAAGTTGTTATAAGTAGTGGCTCTAGACATTGATAGCCTGAAACATAAATAGCCGATCTGTTGTTAGGAGGTGGTTCCGGGGTAGAGGGTAGTGCAGTAGTAATAGGTGAGCATGTACGTATATTGCAAAAAAAAAAATCGCAGACAGCATTTTGGCAGCATTTTTCGCCATACTGCGCGGTTATCGGAATAAACGGAAAGAGGCTTACCGATCCACTTCACGTTGAATCAAGTTTAGTTCAACCCAGTTGCGAAAGTATATCGCTTAGCATATTCCGTATCAGCTGTTAGTCACTAGATGATTTTCTATAGTAGCTCCGGCGTTTTCCATTTCATTTAGTGTTGGGCTTGTCGGGGCTTGGGGCTTTGCCTGTCACTCAGGTACTTCTCATTGCTTGTGCGCGCTTAAAAATTATGTACTACTACTTCTTTACCATGACTGAGCCAGAACCTGTGTCGAATACTCGACTACTGACGGGGATATTTTTGGGAATATGGTACGTTGCCATGCTCCTGGCCGCCTATAATGGTTTTTTTGAAATCATGGCCAAGTTCCTGTCTCGTCCCGATCTCTGGCCGCAGACGTCCGACGATGATGCCGATGCTGCCGCTGCGAACTCACCTTACGAGGGAGTAACTATTATTAGGCCCATCAAAGGCATTGATCCTGAGTTGGCATCGTGCTTAGAATCCTCGTTCTGTCAAAACTATCCTAGTGATAAGCTCCAGATCTTGTTCTGTGTTGACAACCCTCGCGATGAAGCGGTGGACGTCATCAAGGCACTTTTGGCCAAGTATCCTCATATTGACGCGTCGATCCTTGTAAGTTCAAACTACAACGAGTGCATCAACACCAGTGACGAGCACTATGGTCCTAACCCCAAGGTAAATAACTTGGCCAAGGGTTTTAATGCTGCCATTCATGATATCTTGTGGGTGATGGACTCGAATGTGTGGGCCAGCCCTAATATCTTGAGAAATTCGATTTTGTCACTCAACTACAATTACAACAATGGCCGTAAACTCTCTGATCTGCCAGGTACCAGAAGAGTCAAGTTGGTTCATCATGTTCCTCTTGCACTCTCCATAAACTCCCTGAACAACGCTGCCACCGATTCGGAGTACGTGCTCAGTCCTGTCATTTCCCATGACTCACAACAGTCAGGCTCTTCTAGCTCGGTGGGACTCCTAAGCACATCTTCTTTCCGTTCCAAGAAACTGACATTGGCAGCAAATACTCCAAAAACCAAAAGAAGGTTTCTTAAAAAGTGGGGTGCCAAGTTGGACGAGATGTTTCTCTTTACGTCACACGCCAAATTTTATGTATCGCTTAACAACCTTGCCATAGCTCCTTGTGTCAACGGTAAATCCAACATCTACCGCAAATCAGATTTGGACAAATCGGTCGAGCTTATAGCCAGTCCCAAAAACAACTCGCTGTTCTTCAACAATCCTGGTAATAAACGCGATGCCCTGTACTTTAGTTCGTTGCCAGGGTTAGGCAACGCCATCAAGTTTTTTGCCAGGTACATTGGTGAAGATAACATGATAGGTATTGCGTTGTGGGAGAACGTAAATGGAAAAACAGGACTTACAGGTGATATTGTGGTACAGCCATTAAGTGGAATGGACAACAGTGCAGCCGATTATATTACACGTAGAGTCCGCTGGCTTAGAGTGCGAAAGTACATGGTGCTTATGGCCACGTTAGTGGAACCCACCACCGAATCGATCATCTGTGGAATCTACGGGACCTATGCTTTTGCAACCTTATTTTTTGGCACTTGGTGGAACTGGAAGTTTTTCATGGTACACATGATGATATGGATGTTCACAGACTACACGCAGTACTACACATTGGCAGGTAATATTAGTAAACCCACGCAACATATGCCCTCATGGTTGGAAAACATTCCGCCGTTAGAGCGTCCGTGGTGGCAATGGGCCCAAATCTGGTGTATGAGAGAGTTGTTGGCGTTACCAATCTGGATCATTGCTATGTTTGGCCACGAAATTGACTGGAGGGGCAAGCCCTTTAAAATCAAGCAGGATCTTACTGCTGAAGAATTGTAAATAATATGAATAGAATATAGAACACATCAGACAAAAAGACATCATTAAAAAGACATCAAGCAGAATACTTGCACCTTTGGAATAGACATCACTTGATAATAGAGTACCTGTAAGGCAGACTGATTAATTTATTATTAAGTAAGAAAAAGATCATTTTAAGTACCGACTAGAGACGTCGTTTGAGACATCGTTAGAGACGTGACGTTGCTATATTTATTTATTTATGTATTGATTCTGTCAGTGTAGACGGCGCATTTACCACGTTCAACCATATAAAGGGGTCATGGGGCTCGGCACATTCGCCTCGACGCGTCCAAACAGGGCGTGGCACTACTGTTGTAGACTGTATGTAACACGAAGGAATGTTTTGGGTCTATTTTAGTGAGATCGAGGCACGGGCCCGCAACACTGGACGAGTAGTATCGCTGGTCATACTAGGCTTGAAGTATCCGATAGTGTATCAGCAGCGAAGCAGCCAAGCGTAGGTGGCTAGACGAGGGATTAATTATTGTAGGATGTGCTGGTTCATTGTTTGTTGTTCTGTATAGTCTTATTTTTCCCAGTTTCTCGCTACTCTCCTCACTAAATTTTTCAGCTCTCACTATTATTTTTTCCTCCACTCCCCCGGTTCGCCTGGCCTCTCCCTAGAGCCCCTTCGCACGTCAACTCCTTCTTTCAAAAATTTGATAAGATGGTCAACGATAGACGTACGGCTTCACAAGATACATACCGGCTTGTTCGTTCGTTTTAGTACTTTCAGCTCGTGCCTACCACCACCGCTGCGGCCAGCTCACCACTTATAAACCACCCTGTTCGTTTTGATAAAAACGACTGACGCCAACAAATTATTCGGGTAATTTCTCGTTGGCATTATTAATCAAACCTATACTTCCATCTATACTTCCTACGGGCTTCATTCTGGTCCTTTATGACGGACATTAACATGACCCAGGAAATCATTCCTACCCAAGAAGCGAATCGGAACTCCACTCATTCAATAACAATTCCGTCTTCAGTCCAACACGATCTTCAAACTTGCAAAAAGTGTAACCAGGCCATATATGAGGGCCACGCCTACGAGTTAGGTGATGATAGGTGGCACATCAACTGCTTCAAATGTTCCAAATGTGATTCTTCGTTGGGATGCAATTCCAACTTCTTGGTGTTGGGAAATGGAAACTTGATCTGTTCCAATTGTTCATACAACTGTAAGCAGTGTGACAAGAAGATTGACGATTTGGCCATTTTGACTGGCGATCAGGCTTACTGCTCTAATTGCTTCAAATGCCGTGCGTGTAAGATGAAAATTGAGGACTTGCGGTACGCGAGAACGTCCAAGGGGCTTTTCTGTATGGACTGTCATGAGAAATTGATGGCCAAAAAGAAAAAGTACGATGCCAAAAAGAAGCAGATCGCTCTTCAGAAACAACAGGAAGAACTTGAACGAAATCGCGAGTTGGAAAGAGAACAACAGCTTCAAAAAGGCCGTGATCTCGACGATATTCGTACCGCCAACTCGTCAAGAAACAGTTTTCTTCTCAATTACATGAATGAAAGCAGCTCGAACATTACCGACGCTGGTAGTGGTATTTACTCGCATCCCAACACTTCCTCGTCGGGAGTTTCCACTAAGAACAAGATTCTTCCCGCACCACCTTCTGCTTCTGCTGAGAAGCAAAGAACGCTTGCCCCTGCCTTGGCCGCGTCAGTTCCTCCACAGGTGGCTCCATACTCACACTTGACTGCCAGAGACTCATTTGCTTCAACGAAGACCGATTCTTCAATAACGTCGTTGGGCACCACGCAATATTCGCCCGATTCCAATACCAGAAACTCGGCTCAATACAAATCTGCTACTGACAACGACTTCTCCATTGAAGAAGTTCATAACTATAGCGATGACGAAACTACTTTGCCACACAAAAATACTTCTTTAAGACCACACAAGTCACCACCACCACAGCCTGAGCCTCATAGAAGAACCCTTTCACCCAACCCCACACTGCAATGGACTCAACTGCCACTTGTGTCGACACCACAGTTCTCGACCCCACCTTTGAGCTCTGATGCAAAAAATAGCCTTAGTGATTTGGCCCACAATCCATCTACGCCGCAATCAAAAGAAGAGCTCCAACCAGCTGCCAATATCACACCAAAGGCAAGCCCTCCAGATGAACAAAATAATTTTAAGAAGAACATCATGATTTTGTCGCCAAACCAATTCAATGACCACGAGTTCCACAATTCCAACAACATGAGGTCTTCTCCTGTGAAGTCTGCCACTGCTCCGCAAAATTCAGGTGACATCACTTTGGTATCCGGCTCTGAACTAAAATCAAACTCCCTTTCAGTGGACGAATCAAGAACAAGATCGGCATGTCCGTCGCCAATGGCCAGAGCAAACAGACAAGCCAGGGTAGTCGAAACGAATGATAATATTTCTACCGATAATCTTGACGAAGTAAGGGAAACTGTTGTCACTACACCACGCAAGAGTTCTAATGTGTTTAATGCTGGTATGTCTTCTCCTCCACCCAAGCTACCATTACCAAGCACCCCTAACAAAAAGACGTTCCGCGTCGACGACATAACACCTAGAGGACTTGGTTTGGAAGGCGTAGAGGTTGAAGAAGGTGACGACAGAAGAAACATGGCTGGTAAAAGACAAAGAGGCGATGACACGGTTTCCACACCGCAGCTGCAGCATTCGTTTGCCAGTCTGGTTACGCCTTTGAACCGTGAAAGATCCATCTCACAAGTTACCCCAGCAGTTACAAACCTCGAAGAAGAAAGTGATGTTGTTCCTGATCAGAATGGGTCCATCTCTCGTAAAAACACTATTTTGAGGACCCCCAAACTCAGCAGTTTGAAGCATAAGCGGTCTATTTCCGGTGGAAGTGGAGGAATCGGCAACAAGTTCAACTTCTTCAAGACGGGTAAAGACGAAATCAGTACCAAGGGCCACTCGAGGCACGTTTCTGAAGGTCTGATAACCAATGGTTCGGCATTCACCACTCCTCCATTACCCAAATCGTCTCCTGCCATGCACAATGTGAACGGCGCCTTTCCCCATAATCACCAGAGAACTCCATCTGATATTCCATTACTTACAAGTCTTGAGCCTAGCAATGAGTCTGGTAATCTCCAATCTGATTCGGTGCAGTCTGATGTAAACCAACTTTTGGCTAGTAGAAATTCGTTGACTCAAGACTGCAAAAAGTTAACTTCCGATAAGACCAAGCTCAAGGAGCTGCTCAAAGCCATTCAAAGCAAGATTTGGGCCGAGTCGGCCAAGTTTGAAAGTCTATCGAAAGACATTTTGGAATTGGAAAGGAAAAAACAGAAGCTTCTCGAAATTAACCAGGCGTTATCTGAAGAAAACCACCAGCTTGAAATCACTCGCAAATCCCATACCAAGCCATATTCTGAAAACTCCACTTTCAATGAATCCAATAGCACCCTTGACTTTGGCAGCTCGAAAAATACTTCAACACCACTGACAACAACAGTAGCACTGAACTCGTCGTCTTCGTTAATAGCTGGAGCACCATACTCCGAAAACAATGACGAACAGGCTGGTGACACACAAAAGGCAACAAGATTAAAGTTTTGGAGAAGACCCAAAATTGCCTTCAACACCGCCAACTTGGTTCTGTTGAACTCTCAGCAGACCAACCAAAATTTCCCACCACAGCAGCAACAACAGCAACAGCAACAACATTATCAACAACAACAGCTACAACAAGCACAACAACAACAACAACAACAACAACAACAACAACAACAACAACAACAACAGCATAATTTCCATCACCAAATCCCACCGCAATCTCTGAACTCACCTGCACACCAACCCTCTCAGCCTTCTGCGCAACCACAAAATGGCAATGGCAATGGCAAAATCAGCCAGAGCTATTCTTCCAACGTTATACAGTTGCCAAACAGTCCGCTGAAAAACAATAGTGGTGGAGTCATGTCATTTACCAACTCGTCCAATGGAATCGGTCACTCACACAGTAATTCAGGCAATAACAACTCTCTTCAGGTTGGTGAGAAAAAGGGCAAGTTTATCAAGTCCAAATCATCCAATATTTTGGATACGTTTCTTACAGGAACTTCGTCGCATGATTCCAGTAATGATGCAAACGCCGTGCCTCTATTGACCTCTACTATTCAAAACAGAGCGGATCACGAACAAAGGATAGTGCCGTTCATCATTAACAGGTGTTTAGAAGAAGTCGAACAACGAGGCATGGACATGGAAGGAATCTACAGAATATCAGGTGGTAATTCGGCCATAGTAGCAATTGAAAATGCATTTTCGGGACTTCCCACTAATCATGACGAGAAGCCTTTGGCCAAGTTGGATGAATGCTTGAGCGGAGATATCAATGCCGTAACATCTGCATTAAAACGGTATTTGAGGAAGTTGCCGGACCCATTAATTCCATTCGCATTGTACGACGATTTTATCAAGGTTAGCTCTTTGAATCCTCCCAATCAGCAGGAGAAGCGAATCAATGATATGAAATCAAAAGTCATCAACAAACTTCCCAAGGCAAACAGACATACGGTATATCTTCTATGCAAGCACTTGATGATGGTCAATTCATTATCTTCTGTGAATAGAATGGGATTCAAGAATTTATCGGTAGTATTTGCTCCCACAATAGCCCGAGACATGACTGGTCAGAAGGAGATGCTGGATATGGGGTATAGGAATGACAGTACCGAACTTTTGCTTACTAACGTGGAAGTCCTTTTTGGGGACTACAGCACTTAATAAAAAGGAACCTATTCGTTAGCATTTGGTTGTTAGTATGATCTGCTCTATTAGCTTTTCACAGCTATTAAAGCGATGTACTTTTTCATACTATTTAAACATATTTCGATATGCATTACAAGAGACACTTTTACATAATTTAAAATGTACATTAGGTAAATATCAAATTGACAAAATTGACATTGTGTTTATTCTATACACCTTCTCTGCTGCTCACTGACTTTGATAGGCAGTTTCAATAATGCATGCTCTTTTCTATAGCCTTGCTCACCTGTTTTCCGGTATGAGGATGTATAAATTGACTCAATTAAATTGGGATTGGGAAGATAAATGACTTCCTTATATATGGCTCCGTCGCTAGGTACCTTCAAAATTTTATTGGTATTACTTACTGAATGAACTACTATTTACAAATTCTTGTTCATTTTACTCAAGCTCAATTTATATCCTTGATGTGCGGACTCCGATATAACTCAAATCTTTTATGGCCTACTCGTATTAAATGCTCTATTACACTGAACAGTTTTTTGGGAATAGCCTTATTTTTGAAGAATTCTTCCTTGACATACTTCCTCCAATGTTGACGGTTTTCAGCTGGTTTGGTCTTTACGGTCCTTATGCATGCACGATACAAGCTGAGAACCTCTTTCTGCAATCCTGAGAGACGGGCCATGGTTGATCTGGTTATTTGAAGGTGTCTTTGAATTGTCCGAGTTACCAGTGACTAAATGCGGGTCGTGTGTTGGATGATTGCACTATTAGTGGAGATCCTGATTATGTAATACATGGTCTCACTTTTTCTAAACGGCTATATCGTAATGCAGGAACTAAATCGAGTCATCACATACAGGTTGCAATACAATTGCCTACAGGTAATTTGCCTAAATGTTATATATTATAATTAAATGCGTCCCCTTATTAAATATGCTCTATTTGTCCCAGTATAATCGTTTGACTCGATTATTTAAAGTTAGTGAAGTCGACTTCACCGTCTCTTTTGCCATCACAAACGGCTTTCGCACCACAATTGCAGCCAGACTTGGTTCTCTTACCACAAGCACAAGCAGCAGAAGAAGATGGAACAACATTTTCAGTTGCAGCCTTGGAGCAAACACACTTCAAGGCTGGTTGCTTTCCACAAGAACAAGTGGACTTTTGGGCACAGACACAGGTAGCAGCAGAACAGGTCATTGTATTGTAGGTTATTGTATATTAAGTTTGAATAGTGATGATGAAGGAAAGCCTCAAAAATTGTGGATAATCATGGCTTATTTATACCCCACCAAAATAATGCTGCATAAGGTGATTCTGTTGCAGCTGGTCGATCGAATGCGGCGCGTGATCTTGCTGACACCGATGTGTGCGAAATTTTAGCCAATCACAGAGCAGATGTTTGTCAGCATGACCAAGCTCTGACATATTACTATGCGCGCTCTTTTGGGTAAGAGTTTGTTGTGTATACAATTTGATCTAATCAGTTGATGTCACCCTCTCCATTTGATTAGACCCGCACAGTATCGTGGGTGGGGGATTGGATTTTGGTCCATGAAAGGCAATCCTGCAACACGGAAATTACCGCGGGATTAGCCTGAAATTCTTAACTGTACTATAATCTATAATTTTACTATATATTGCAGCCGCATTTATCGGCCATTGCTTATCTAATCTCAGGTAGGCTTTTTTCGATAGTTGGTAATGTTGTTAAATCTCTCTCGCAACATCGAACCCAACTCACTGGTGGAGTTTTCGGTGTTGTCAAGCTGACTATTTTCTAATTGACTCTCAGGCACGTCACTGAACAAGTCCTTTATTTCAGCAGATGCTGCGCCTGTTATTTGTGGGGCAGCCAATAAATTTTGACGGAGAATTTGCAGCAAATTATTGGTGTCATTAATATCATTGGGGCTGTTTTTTTTATTACTCTTTGATACATTGCTGTTCAAAATATCATCGAAGATCTGTGATATAGATCTCGACTGTGATTGGTTCTCGGTAACATCAGCACCGGGTGTTGCTCCGTGTTCTGGTTTATTCATCGAGTGATATATGGTGGACCCTGCAGAATTATTAGGGAATTTTTGGCTCGTGTCCAAAAACACGTTTTCATTGTCGTCGTTATTTTGTATTGATGATGGCTTACGCTTCTTATCTGAATGATCAATGGGGTGATTTTCGGGATCATTTTGATTGTGTGATTGGCGACGGCGTTTGCTCGAGCCTTCGCTATTGGTTAGAAGTTCGGGGTTCTGAAGTTCCGGTGGCTGTAAATCGCTATCTTCTTCACCGTATCTAAGTCGTACTCCGAGAGGGGTATTCATTATGTCGCGTTTGCCGCCATCACTCAATCTTTCGGAAAATATAGGTGTGGTCGGAAACCTTTGAATTGTGGGTTCTCTGGATGGTTGCCCCGTTAGTTGTAAGCTTTTGGTGGGAGATAATTCTGGTGGTAATAGCACAGGAGAAAGTCTTTCTACGTTAGATAAACGATGATCTTCTTTTCCGTATTTGTTGGGCGATGACAGTTGACTATATTCAGCGAGTTCGGATCGAAGTATTGGAGGCTCGGGCAAGGTGGGTGACGAATTTATAAGGTTCTGTATCAATGATGATCTTCGCCTCACATCTTCGACGATTTCCTGTCTATTGGGGGTCCGGTTTGCTTTTCGTGGCGATATGCTTAGTTTATGGTACGTGTCTAATGATTGACGAACCATGTGTACTTTGACTGGGGAATCTTGTTCCGTTTTTTTCGGAGAATTGATAACGTCACTGCTACTCAAAGAAGCAGTCAATAATGGTGGTGGCTGGATTCCTATGCTATCATTTGATTCATAGGCCAATCCCTGGCGATTATAGCCTGACAAGAACGTTGGCTTTTTGTTTATTTGAGGTGTTGATGACTGAATTTGAGGCTTTTTGGTTTGTTCAGTGGACCATGTTGGTGTGGACTCCTCTATATGTGGTTTAATTGATGGCTTCCTGAACACTTCGGTGTTTGGTTTTTCCGATTCCAGCAATTCACCATTGTTTTGGGATTCACCTTGTCGATCTTGTTCGTTATTTGCATTGGCATCGTCTTCTTCTTCTTCTTCGTCATCTTCATTAAAAAGCATGTTACTTCGTGAATTTGCCAAAGTATTGACATCAGTGCTGGATATAGGATCTTCGTAACTGTTCAATTCCACATTGGCTGATTGTTCAAAGAAATATTTCCAGAACCCGGCGTTATTCCACACTTTTTTACTTTCGTTGGAATAATCCTTGATAATCGGTATAAGCCGGTCATTTATCACCGCGTTGGCTCGCGATATATTCTTATCAATTTCTTGCAATACCAAAGTTGTTTCTTGCTCGATTTTCTCTAACTCTTCACGCGACGCCGCAGTGGTCTCATTATTACTTGAGGATATTGTTGATTTCCTTCTGGAAGAAGAGGGTGCCACCGAATACCTCTTCATACTGCTGTTGCGTGTGTTTCGTTTTGATAACAGTTTGTTTGTTTTGGAGACACCCTGGTTTAACCTGCATAATACTTGTGTCTAACCCGCAATATATCCGAGATGATCAGCCAGTGCGCGTTAAACAGTATTGATCTGCGCACGCAACGTCACATACTAAAAATCTCCAAACTGCCAACACCTCCACAACCAGTTACAGCTATGGGAAACAGTATGTCGGTCTCATTTGCTCCTGAATGCACGGAAGCTAAGCTTCAGTATGATGACTGCTTCAACAAATGGTACACAGAGAAGTTTTTGAAGGGCAAGTCGTTGGAAAACGAGTGCACCGAGTTCTGGGACACCTACATTACCTGTGTAGATGTTGCATTAGCAAGACAAAAGATCAAGCCTATGTTAGACAAAGCCAGAGAAGATCAGCCATTTTTGTCTGAAGACTTGAGAAAAAGTGCCGGAACCCATGAAAAGGGTGACAAATAATAATACGGCAAACTCACCGGACTCACCAAATTCGCTTAACTGAATTCAAAGGAAATCATTGTATCTTAGCCTTTCTGTACATAGTAATACACCCTACAATACCTGGCCGTAGAGTACTGATGACCGTAGATTACTGATGACCGTAGATCACTATTATGCTGCTTACTTAATATTTCTTGTTTGCTTACATAATCCATGTAGCATAACAGAAAGAGCACTAGATTACCATCGCAGCGTAGTACGCTACATAGACAACAATGCTAGTGGAGGAAGTACCGAAATCGACTAATGCGCAAAGTTCGACGGTCTATTTCTCTTCGTCAATTAACCTCACTTCAAGACCAAGTGCTGCCAGAAACAACCAGTCGCAGGAGCCTAATGATGGCAACTCCAAAAATAAAGGAAGGGCCAAGGTGAACTATAATGTGAACCAATTAATGAACATTCAAACGCAAGTGGCCGATGCGCAGGCCAACTCTGGACCTTTGAAGTCAGCTCAGCAGATCCAACTCGAAAGAATCGTCTCCAAACGTATAGTAGACCTCAACAAAGAAGCATCGGTCACGACATTCGAATTGCCTAAGAACTTCGCCTACAACAGTATACATTCCAGTTCCGATAAAAACAGAAAGAAAACAACTCTTGGAAATACCCCCACCACCAAGAAAATCTTGTCAGCGCGGCGTAATTTGAATCTGTACTTTGAAGAAGAACGTAATCTTATATCCATCAACACCATCTTGGGGTTAAATTATCAATATATAACTGATACTGATTATGCGCACACCTCCAAAGTGCAAAAGAAGGACAGAAACCAACGATTTAGGCCCAAATTACGACTCTGTTGCATCTGTGGCTCGAACTCTAGCTACGCCAGATGTTACAGTTGTGGCTTGTTCTCGTGCAGCGTTAGGTGTAACAATCTTCATAACGAACTGAGGTGCACATAGCCAACTTTACTTTAGCATAAACCTGGGCTAAGCATTGCAAAAAATGCTTTTTTCAATTACCTGGTGATCATGCCCGAACATTGTTATCTCATTATTACCGGGCATTCTTTTAACTTCATCAACACTAAAACATAATGAAATTCAATAGTCTCGTATCAATAGTGCTTATGTTTAAGCTTTCGCTTGGGGCCCTGCTCAACAAGCCACTGGTGCCCAAGTACTATCAAAAGTTGATGGAGTATGCTGAAATTGCTTCGTTCTCATACTGTGTACATGATGGGTTGGCTGCTGGAAGACTAGGAGACTCATGTCCTACTGTGTTGTGCAAGAAACCCAAGTATGCCGATATAGAAGTGGTTGAAGTGTTTGATTCCAGCGAATGGGGCCAAATTGGTTCAGGCTTTTATGCCGTTGACCATTCTGGCCAACGTGTTATGCTTGTGTTCAGAGGTACTGCCAATAGAAGGGATATGGCCACTAATCTCGACTTTCTTCCAGCCAAGTATAGTCCAATAGCCCCTTCCGAAATCGATTGTGATGGCTGCAAAGCTCACCAGGGCTTCTTTAAGTTCTTACAAACCAATCATAATCAGATAATCGGTGGCGTGGTTGAGTTGAAGGACAACTATCCCGACTATAGCTTAGTAGTTGTAGGCCATTCTTTGGGAGGAGCGTTGGCTATTTTGACCGGAATTGAGCTCCAACTATTGGGCTATAATCCATTGGTAATTAGTTATGCTGGGCCGAAAATTGGCAACTGGGAGTTTGTCGAGTTTGTTAATACACTATTTGATACTGATCTAGTTGCTAAAGAGATTGAAAAACACCAGGACTTCAACTCGGGTCTTATTAGGTTGGTCCACGCCAATGATATGGTCACCAGCCTTCCACCATCGCCGGTGTTCCATACAGACGGCTACAAATTCCGTATTGAAAAAAGAGAACTACCGCATGAACCTCAAGATGTCATGCCCATGGGCTCAAACTACGAGGAAAATTCGGTCTCCCAAGCCAGCTTTGGTGACTTGAGTCCTCGAAATATATGGTCGAGTTTTGTGGGAAGCTATGAACATTCACACTACTTGATTAAAATCACCGGTTGTCGTCATGATTAAACTCTATTTACAAGCAATGTCGATCATATCTTGGCTGTTGCATACTTTGAATCTTGTTTTGCCCATTTCGGCACCCTTTGACTTTTCGTACGCATCCAAGGTTTGCCAGTTCTCCCAACTGACTGCACTGGTTGGTGCACTGGGTGATTCGGTGGGTTTCAAATGAACTCCAAGTTCCAAGTCTTGCAATATTCTATCGGCAGTATCAAATGAGTCCATCATGGTGGTGGCTATCACGCCAGTAGGGCCATTTTTGATCCACCCAGAAGTGTACCAACCTTTCTTTAATATACGGCCATCGTTTGAACGTTGTAATATACGGCCCTCTTTATTCAATAGACGATTTCTCTCAAACAAAATGTCCAACTCATCAAATTGTGCCAACGGAGACCCTTTGTAGCCAATAGAGAGAATAACTAGCTGGTTCTCGATTGTTTCAGTTTTTTCTGTACCTTTTACTCGTACTCTTCCCTCGTCATCAACCAACTCATTAATTCTAACTACCGTCGAAGAAAGCAAGGCAGGGTTGTTGGAGTTGGGTATAAATTCAATGGGACTTTTCAAGTATTGAAGACTCCATGTCTTGGCTGGTGTATTGTCAGAGGGAACGGAATACTTTTCTATTAATCCCACTTTTCTTTTATCTACCCTTCCCAAACTCTTCTTATCGATGGATTTCAAAAGCAGCTGCTCAATAGGAATAAACCTTACTTCATCAAGTTCAAATAATTCTCGGATTTCCTTGTTGGAAAATGCAGACTCCAACAATCCTCTCCGTGCAACTATATTGACATTCTTGACTTTGCTTGATTTCAACACTTGCAATGCCTCTTCAGATATATCTGTCGTGGACCAATGACTAGGATCGGCAAGCAATACTCTGGCGATGTCTATGGCTACATTACCATTTCCTACTATCGTGACGTCTTCTATTTGGTCCAAAGGGGGTGGTACAAATTTTTTATTGCCTTTTTGGTACAAGTCCGGGTGTCCGTTGTACCAGTTGACAAAGTGCCGCGCCGACACCACTCCCGCAAGATCATTTCCTGGTATATCCAACTGATTGTCTTCAGTAGTACTTCCATACGATAGCACCACTGAATGGTAGCGCTTTTCCAAGTCTTTAAGCGATATGTCTTTTCCCACGTTGACATTACCATAAAACCGAACACGGTGTTGGATCGAGTCATCTTCAGCCATAGCCTTGCCGTACTTCTCCATGATATTTTCCATATATTCCTCGCAATTTTTCACTTCAGGGTGGTCCGGTGCAACTCCATACCGACTTAATCCAAACGGTGCAGGTAATCTATCATAAAAATCGATGTTCAAACCAACCTTGGCTGGTGCTTTACTAAGTAGATGGTGCGCCGTGTAGAATCCGGCAGGCCCCGATCCGACAATGGCTATGTTATAATCTTTGATAGCATTGAACTGGATTGCTGTTCTAGACAAGCTTCTGCGTGTCAACAATAATCCTCTCCTGCTTATCATTTCAACTGTCGACTCTTTAGAACTCTGATTTTTATCGATTAAATTTCGAGGCTGCGAAAAGCGAATTCCGAGGAGACAAGTACACGAAATCAGTAGTAGATTATTAACCTGAGAAATTAATTAGAAGAAATTGATTATAATAGGATTTTTTTGGATGAGGCTCAGTTTGGACGGAAAATAGTTCGGTTGGTAGAAACTTTCACTCGCTACATAGTTGCTGATGATTGATACCTTTTTTTTATAATTACTGTAAAAATAATTAAAAATATTGATATTTGATTGTTTTGAAAGGATTTATTTCCTCAATCCATTTGTTTAATTAGCTTGTATCGTTTGCTCTAAAATTAAGCCAAAAGCTCCACTTATCAACCCAACTGCTCAATGATATGTCTGATATGGTCAGCTATATAAAGACTTTGAGGTTTGGATGTTTCAAGAAAAATCCGTGATAGTTTAGTGGCTAGAATCCCCGCTTGTCGCGCGGGGGACCGGGGTTCAATTCCCCGTCGCGGAGCTTCTTTTTTACTAATCATTTTTGGACTATTTTGCAGCACTAAAAAGTTTGAGGTTTGGATGTTTCAAGAAAAATCCGTGATAGTTTAGTGGCTAGAATCCCCGCTTGTCGCGCGGGGGACCGGGGT